>JARFXV010002255.1:0-47500 GCA_031761425.1 Cosmopolites sordidus
AGAAAAAATAATATAGGAGTGGCGTGAAAAAAAATAAGTTGGCCCTGAATGTTGACCAGCCCATTAAACTGGGGAGAACCAACATCAATACTGATTGTCTGGCATCTGCTGATGATCTAGCAATTTTAGCTCAAGATATATTAAGGGCACAGATACAGATTGAAATCCTAAAGGAAACAGACTAAGCACGCCATAAGCTAACATGACCTGCAACAGACTAAGCGCCATTTCTAAAAACAAAATATGGTAACATCAGACGAGTCTCTCAATTCAAATATTTGGGTGAAATAATCATGGAAAATGGATTGGAAAAAGCGGCCAATAAGGATAGATGTCAAAAAATGGAAACGGCATTAAGGCTTACACAAAATATTTATAACAAAAAGTGCCTATCTAAAAACATAAAACTGAGACATTACAACACAATTATTAAGCCAGAATGTCTATATGCTGCAGAAACGCTCATTTTGAATAGAAAGAGGGACATCGAGGACATTGAAAAGAAGGAAAGAAAAATCCTAGGCCCCAAACAAATAAATAGCCACAACATACCGACATCGGGAATACCAAGAGATCAAACAATACTCAGATATACATAGCGATATGTGAGAAAAAGAAGACTTAAATTTTACGGACACATAAAACGGATGAATCCGAGTAGGCTAACTAGACAAATAGTCGAATTTTATGAAAATAGGAGTAGAGTCGACTTCGACTTATCTAGCCAGGCTTTTGGGTTAGCCCTCAAGGCTCTTGCCCGTTTCTAGTCAACTTTACCCTATATGGGCACTAATTTTTTAGGGTCTCTATCTGACCCGGGTATGCCTAGCAAGTGGCATAGATAAGAAAGGATAGTCTATAAGATGATCCTGGCGAACTTCTGAGATTAATATGAAAGAAAAGGAAAATGAAATTTTGCTTTTTCCCCATCAGCAATATGACGGGTTTTTTGCCATTGGTCCGGTCCGATCGATCGGAGATGATCTCTCAGACCGCCTGGCCACGGCGGTTAGGGACTGTTGTCGAAGCGGTCTTACGCGAGCCGGGAATCGAAAATTCGATTCCTTTCTGCTCGCAGCCCGTAAGGCAAATTGGGGCAATTGGCTAGCTTTACCCGGAAAATCCGGGTAGGTTGTCCGGTATAGATAGGACTAGCGGGTTTTCGCTCAAGCTTGCCTGTAGGCAAAACTTGGCGTAAATTTGGGAATGGAATTTAGAGACCGGGGGTACACCGGTCTCTATAATAATTTGAGTGTTTCGAACGTACCACGGCGCGTTTAGTGCCATACGCAAGGTTTTGTTCTGAAACGTTTGTGAAGTTATTTAGCCGCCGTCGGCGTTAGAAAACGAAAATAAATCGTAAGACCGTATAAATAAAAGGGACTTATCATTGTTACGTAAAATTGGGTTTTAACTATCGGAGATAGTTTACTCGAACGACAAATCAAGAAGTACAAAAGTTTGAGGATTCCGTACCCCTTGCTGATAGGAGTAGAGCTAAAGTAGAAATAATTAGATGGATTGCTGCAATTAAAGAGGACCTAAGATCAGCAAATATTACACAAAGTGAAATTCAGGATAGAGGCTGTTTCAGACACAAGGTGAACGTTTGGAAGGTTGGCCAGAGAGAAAAATGTAGGAAGACCGGAACAACTTGGTCTGACGAAAGGAAAAACGCTCATAGCGAAAGAATGAAATTAGTATGGGTGCGAAGGAAGGTTAACAACAACAAACGCCTCTAATTGTACATCGCGTGGTCCACCAGGGCCCATAAGTAAATAATAATAATAAATATATATATATATATATATATATATATATATATATATATATATATATATATATATATATATATATATATATATATATATCAGATAAATTTTGGAACAAAGTATGTTACACCAAGAGTCAATAACCACCTGAGGGTTCCCGCGAAAAAAAAATAAGGACATTTAAAAAACCAACGACACCTATGGAGGCTGTCTTTTTTCTTCGACGAATTTTGGGAAAACCGGCCAAAACCATAGAGCCCGGCTAGCACATATCATGTACAAGATGGACGACTCTCGGATAGATCGAAAGTTTTTATTTTTCGAGAATAATCATTTACATCCTATACACATACACTCTAAAAAAGCGTCGAGCGTTATCGCTGGAAAAAAAAAATCCCGCTAATTTCAACTCGGGCATTAAGCCACAATAATATTCGGGTTTTCAGTTTGTGTGTGTGTGTGTTTAAAAATATTTTACTTTCATGCATCTAATGCTAATTTCGAACCTAGATGTCTGTGCGGATAGGCGATATGCTTGATATTTTTTTTTTTATATTTAAAATTCGTGGCTCTGAAAAGAGCCATTTTCTTTTTATTATCGTTCGAAATATTAATCTCGCCAGTTCTTGCTTCTGATCTTTGATACGTTTATCTATTTTTACTTGGAACTGGTGTATTTGGTCACGGCTTTGGTCCCCTCGCTAACGGCGTGTTTGGCTAATTCACCCGGTAAAAGTAATCTGACCGCCGTTTGAATTTCTCTACTGGTTATGGTCGATCTTTTGTTGTAATGAGCCAAACGCGATGCTTCGGCCGCTATCCTCTCGAAAATGTCATTAACGAAAGAATTCATGATCGACATGGCCTTGCTGGAAATTCCCGTATCCGGATGTACCTGTTTCAGCACTTTGTAAATATAAATGGCGTAACTTTCCTTCCTCCTGCGCTTCTTTTTTTTATCACCTTTCGAGATGTTTTTTTGTGCCTTTCCCGCTTTTTTGGCCGCTTTCCCCCGCTAGTTTTTGGTGGCATTATGGACAAAGAGGACGATTTTTTTTTAAATGTACATACGGTACAATAAAAATCCGTATCATAAATTGACCCTTGAGCCGATAAAAGTTCACTTCTTTTTTGTACTGGAGCGTACGGGTACGATATGCTCCGCCCATTTAACCGTAAGGCGTATTTTTACGATTCCATTGGAGACTGTACCGCCGCATATATATAAAAAGGAAGGAAAGAAGGGGGGGGACATCCCGACAGAAAATAGTCTCTCATCTGACTCTACGACGACGGTCGTGCCGTGCGATCTGATCAATTGTAAGCAAAGAACAAAAAAAAATCAGCATGTCTGGACGCGGAAAAGGAGGCAAAGTTAAAGGAAAGGCCAAGTCGCGTTCGAATCGTGCCGGATTGCAGTTTCCGGTCGGCCGTATTCACAGATTGTTGAGGAAAGGAAATTACGCGGAACGCGTAGGTGCAGGAGCACCGGTATATTTGGCCGCGGTAATGGAGTATCTTGCCGCCGAAGTATTGGAATTGGCCGGAAACGCCGCCAGAGATAACAAAAAGACGAGAATTATCCCACGACATTTGCAGCTCGCCATTAGAAATGACGAAGAATTGAACAAACTATTGTCCGGCGTGACCATCGCACAAGGTGGTGTTTTACCTAACATTCAGGCCGTGCTATTGCCAAAAAAGACCGACAGTAAAACGAAGTAAAATCGAAACAACTTCTCTATCCCTACTTGAAGATGATGATGATGATGATGGTCTTCGCCTGATTCGAAATATCGGTCCTTATCAGGACCAACAAAATATCTATGAAAAGAAAAAACAATATTGATCCGTAAACAAAAATTAAAGTTACAAACGAACAACGGACGTCAGATATATATTATTCGCCGGTTCTAGTCTCGATGGATTTTTTTATTTGTATTTTTTTTTAATTTTTTTTATTTTTTTTTAAATATATAATTGTACAAAATCAGTTATTATTAGTAATATCGAATTACTACTCGGATATATTTCGGCGTCTTGTCTAAATGGATGTTTTTTTCTATATTTCTTTTAATTTCAAGTAACAATAAATGTTGTGGTTCTGAAAAGAACCGTTTTTTTTTTTTGGAAAATGTTACGCTTTCGTAAACATATTTTCCTACATCATCATTCCAGATGATGGTTTTGGTGGTGGTGGTCGTCGATAATCTGTATTGGGAACATTCGATTTATTCATACCTCTTGAAAGATTAAGATGTAACGACGAAAATCGGGGTCTTCGTTTATTTCTTCTTTTTTGGGGAAGCTGCTTTCTTCGCTTTGCCCCCGCCGGCAGCGGCGGCGGCAGCTGGAGATCTAGCGCTTTTCGGTTTAGGAGCCTTGGGTTTCTTGGTAGGGCCGGCTTTGTTTGATTTCTTCGCTTTCGACGGAGATTTCGCCTTCGATGGCACCGTAGCGGCGGCGGCGGCAACTGTTACCGCCGAAGATCCCGAACTAGCCGATTTTCCCGTTTTCTTTTCGACGGCTTTCTTTACCGAAGCCTTCTTCTCGGCTACGACGACCGCAGCTTTCTTCGATTTTCCTGCTGCCTTTTTGGTTGTCTTTTTTTCAGTCGTCGCTGCTGCTGCTGCTGCTGCCACCGCCGCTGTCGTTCTTTTCGTCGGACTCTTTTTGCTACCTCCTTTGGCCGCCGCCGCCGCCGCCGCCGCTCCCACTGAAATATTTCTTTTCTTTTGTCCAGAGGATGAAGAAGCAGCACTCGTCGCCGATTGTTTCGCTTGAACCGACGAACTAGACGATGCCGCTGCCAGCTTAAAAGAACCGGACGCACCTTTTCCTTTGGTCTGAACCAGGGTACCGGATGCAACTGCCGATTTTAAATATTTCTTGATGAAAGGCGATACTTTCTCGGCATCGACCTTGTAGTTGGCGGCAATATACTTCTTGATCGCTCTCAATGACGAACCGCCCCTTTCTTTCAATCCCTTAATTGCGTTTGTTACCATTTCGGCCGTCGGTGGATGCGTAGCTTTGGCTTTGGGATTTTTTCTTTTAACGGTTTTTTCCTTTTTTGATGAAGCCGATGCCGCCGCCGCCGCCGCCGACGACGGTGCGGGCGGTACAGACGAGGGCCCGGAACCGCCTCCGCTTGTGCCCGACAGATTAGATGGAGATGTAGCCTGACCGGCGATTTCCGCGTCTGCCATTTTGCCGCGCGCTCGCGCGTGTTATCGTCAAATGTTAATGTAACGAAGAACTCACTACTATCGCGTTTCGCTAAAGAACAGAATCGTATTGCTGCTCGTCCTTCGTCGTCTGTTGCGTCTTACTAAATATGCCCACTCGCTCCACCAAAAAGTTGCATAGTAAGTAAAACGGGCGAACGGCGGACTGAGCGTCTGACTGTCGACACTGCTCCTGATTCCGGCTTCGCCGGGACCTTTAACGAGCTCGGAACAAAGTTTTTATTTTGTATTTTTCATTAGTAAATGCCATTCACCGGATTGCAATATTTAACTTGATTCGTTGTCAATACCTTGAAGCTACCGGAGGCATTTGGTTCATGTCGATCCTTCGACAAGGTTCAATTTAAAAAAATCACAACTAACCGACGATCTCGACGTTTCAAGAAAAACATTCTAATTAGTTCGATTATTTCAGTTAAGTAAACCAGATATTACAGATTGTCCAGGCGATACAAATACCTCAGATATATCACCGATCGGTGGAGTATTCGGATTTCGAGATATATAAACGACTTTGCCGAAAAAATGTTTTTCCCGATGACCTGTCACCGTTCTATTCTCCCTTTGAAAGGTAAACGAGTCTCGTTCTTATACACCGCCTAGTTAACTATCTATAACTTTTTACACACTTTTTTTTTACACACTTTTTTTTTACACACTTTTTTTTTACACACTTTTTTTTTACACACTTTTTTTTTACACACTTTTTTTTTACACACTTTTTTTTTACACACTTTTTTTTTACACACTTTTTTTTTACACACTTTTTTTTTACACACTTTTTTTTTACACACTTTTTTTTTACACACTTTTTTTTTACACACTTTTTTTTTACACACTTTTTTTTTACACACTTTTTTTTTACACACTTTTTTTTTACACACTTTTTTTTTACACACTTTTTTTTTACACACTTTTTTTTTACACACTTTTTTTTTACACACTTTTTTTTTACACACTTTTTTTTTACACACTTTTTTTTTACACACTTTTTTTTTACACACTTTTTTTTTACACACTTTTTTTTTACACACTTTTTTTTTACACACTTTTTTTTTACACACTTTTTTTTTACACACTTTTTTTTTACACACTTTTTTTTTACACACTTTTTTTTTACACACTTTTTTTTTACACACTTTTTTTTTACACACTTTTTTTTTACACACTTTTTTTTTACACACTTTTTTTTTACACACTTTTTTTTTACACACTTTTTTTTTACACACTTTTTTTTTACACACTTTTTTTTTACACACTTTTTTTTTACACACTTTTTTTTTACACACTTTTTTTTTACACACTTTTTTTTTACACACTTTTTTTTTACACACTTTTTTTTTACACACTTTTTTTTTACACACTTTTTTTTTACACACTTTTTTTTTACACACTTTTTTTTTACACACTTTTTTTTTACACACTTTTTTTTTACACACTTTTTTTTTACACACTTTTTTTTTACACACTTTTTTTTTACACACTTTTTTTTTACACACTTTTTTTTTACACACTTTTTTTTTACACACTTTTTTTTTACACACTTTTTTTTTACACACTTTTTTTTTACACACTTTTTTTTTACACACTTTTTTTTTACACACTTTTTTTTTACACACTTTTTTTTTACACACTTTTTTTTTACACACTTTTTTTTTACACACTTTTTTTTTACACACTTTTTTTTTACACACTTTTTTTTTACACACTTTTTTTTTACACACTTTTTTTTTACACACTTTTTTTTTACACACTTTTTTTTTACACACTTTTTTTTTACACACTTTTTTTTTACACACTTTTTTTTTACACACTTTTTTTTTACACACTTTTTTTTTACACACTTTTTTTTTACACACTTTTTTTTTACACACTTTTTTTTTACACACTTTTTTTTTACACACTTTTTTTTTACACACTTTTTTTTTACACACTTTTTTTTTACACACTTTTTTTTTACACACTTTTTTTTTACACACTTTTTTTTTACACACTTTTTTTTTACACACTTTTTTTTTACACACTTTTTTTTTACACACTTTTTTTTTACACACTTTTTTTTTACACACTTTTTTTTTACACACTTTTTTTTTACACACTTTTTTTTTACACACTTTTTTTTTACACACTTTTTTTTTACACACTTTTTTTTTACACACTTTTTTTTTACACACTTTTTTTTTACACACTTTTTTTTTACACACTTTTTTTTTACACACTTTTTTTTTACACACTTTTTTTTTACACACTTTTTTTTTACACACTTTTTTTTTACACACTTTTTTTTTACACACTTTTTTTTTACACACTTTTTTTTTACACACTTTTTTTTTACACACTTTTTTTTTACACACTTTTTTTTTACACACTTTTTTTTTACACACTTTTTTTTTACACACTTTTTTTTTACACACTTTTTTTTTACACACTTTTTTTTTACACACTTTTTTTTTACACACTTTTTTTTTACACACTTTTTTTTTACACACTTTTTTTTTACACACTTTTTTTTTACACACTTTTTTTTTACACACTTTTTTTTTACACACTTTTTTTTTACACACTTTTTTTTTACACACTTTTTTTTTACACACTTTTTTTTTACACACTTTTTTTTTACACACTTTTTTTTTACACACTTTTTTTTTACACACTTTTTTTTTACACACTTTTTTTTTACACACTTTTTTTTTACACACTTTTTTTTTACACACTTTTTTTTTACACACTTTTTTTTTACACACTTTTTTTTTACACACTTTTTTTTTACACACTTTTTTTTTACACACTTTTTTTTTACACACTTTTTTTTTACACACTTTTTTTTTACACACTTTTTTTTTACACACTTTTTTTTTACACACTTTTTTTTTACACACTTTTTTTTTACACACTTTTTTTTTACACACTTTTTTTTTACACACTTTTTTTTTACACACTTTTTTTTTACACACTTTTTTTTTACACACTTTTTTTTTACACACTTTTTTTTTACACACTTTTTTTTTACACACTTTTTTTTTACACACTTTTTTTTTACACACTTTTTTTTTACACACTTTTTTTTTACACACTTTTTTTTTACACACTTTTTTTTTACACACTTTTTTTTTACACACTTTTTTTTTACACACTTTTTTTTTACACACTTTTTTTTTACACACTTTTTTTTTACACACTTTTTTTTTACACACTTTTTTTTTACACACTTTTTTTTTACACACTTTTTTTTTACACACTTTTTTTTTACACACTTTTTTTTTACACACTTTTTTTTTACACACTTTTTTTTTACACACTTTTTTTTTACACACTTTTTTTTTACACACTTTTTTTTTACACACTTTTTTTTTACACACTTTTTTTTTACACACTTTTTTTTTACACACTTTTTTTTTACACACTTTTTTTTTACACACTTTTTTTTTACACACTTTTTTTTTACACACTTTTTTTTTACACACTTTTTTTTTACACACTTTTTTTTTACACACTTTTTTTTTACACACTTTTTTTTTACACACTTTTTTTTTACACACTTTTTTTTTACACACTTTTTTTTTACACACTTTTTTTTTACACACTTTTTTTTTACACACTTTTTTTTTACACACTTTTTTTTTACACACTTTTTTTTTACACACTTTTTTTTTACACACTTTTTTTTTACACACTTTTTTTTTACACACTTTTTTTTTACACACTTTTTTTTTACACACTTTTTTTTTACACACTTTTTTTTTACACACTTTTTTTTTACACACTTTTTTTTTACACACTTTTTTTTTACACACTTTTTTTTTACACACTTTTTTTTTACACACTTTTTTTTTACACACTTTTTTTTTACACACTTTTTTTTTACACACTTTTTTTTTACACACTTTTTTTTTACACACTTTTTTTTTACACACTTTTTTTTTACACACTTTTTTTTTACACACTTTTTTTTTACACACTTTTTTTTTACACACTTTTTTTTTACACACTTTTTTTTTACACACTTTTTTTTTACACACTTTTTTTTTACACACTTTTTTTTTACACACTTTTTTTTTACACACTTTTTTTTTACACACTTTTTTTTTACACACTTTTTTTTTACACACTTTTTTTTTACACACTTTTTTTTTACACACTTTTTTTTTACACACTTTTTTTTTACACACTTTTTTTTTACACACTTTTTTTTTACACACTTTTTTTTTACACACTTTTTTTTTACACACTTTTTTTTTACACACTTTTTTTTTACACACTTTTTTTTTACACACTTTTTTTTTACACACTTTTTTTTTACACACTTTTTTTTTACACACTTTTTTTTTACACACTTTTTTTTTACACACTTTTTTTTTACACACTTTTTTTTTACACACTTTTTTTTTACACACTTTTTTTTTACACACTTTTTTTTTACACACTTTTTTTTTACACACTTTTTTTTTACACACTTTTTTTTTACACACTTTTTTTTTACACACTTTTTTTTTACACACTTTTTTTTTACACACTTTTTTTTTACACACTTTTTTTTTACACACTTTTTTTTTACACACTTTTTTTTTACACACTTTTTTTTTACACACTTTTTTTTTACACACTTTTTTTTTACACACTTTTTTTTTACACACTTTTTTTTTACACACTTTTTTTTTACACACTTTTTTTTTACACACTTTTTTTTTACACACTTTTTTTTTACACACTTTTTTTTTACACACTTTTTTTTTACACACTTTTTTTTTACACCAAGGCACAAAAAAAAACAAAATCCACTTAGCGTCTGACTTGTATCAAGCGGTTGAATGGTCAGCGTCTGTTCACCAGTGGTGCGGCTGATATTTAAATTCTGGAACTAACCCCCTCCAGTCTTAACCTCTGAACCGTCATGGTTCAAACCTTTAATTCAAAGTACAAGATGAATCGTTCTAGTAATTACAAAATTACCCCAGGAGGTAGACAATCCTCTGCCAACCGGACTTTCGGATTCTGGGGCGTCCGGGCTAAGTAAATAATCGACTTATGACACTATCCTCAAATGTGCTAACAAAAACTATACATTAATCAATGCACACCTCCCGGTTAACGAAGAAAATAAATCTAATCTTGAAAAAGTAAATAAGTCCTGGGAAATTCTGGAAAAGACTATCTCTAAATTTCCTACCAACCATGTAAAAATCCTATCGGGTGATTTCAACGCCGCCCAACTAGGGAAAGAAAAAAGTACAGGAAGGAAAACTGTCGGCAGTTTTCCAACTCATAAATGGGCCAACCATAATGGTAGAAAATTGGTTGAACTATGTTCGCAGTTTAATCTAAGAAGGATGTCAACACAATTTAAGAAGAAAATAACAAAACAAAAGACATGGATGTGCCCAAACACGTACATGGATGAATTTCAAAATGACCATGTTGCCAATTCGTACCCCAATTATAAAGAGATTTTGAACGTTCGAGTCGATAAAGGAGCAAATATAGACACGGATCACCACCTGACTAGTATCAAACTTAGCTGAAAACCTCGAAAACTTATTCAAAAGAGGCTGCTAATACCAAAGTTTGACCCAACGAAAATAAAACCAGCCCTAACAGAAGAGCTAGATAAACAACCAGCACAGAACTGGCAAGAATTGAAACAAAAAATTATTAAAACAGCCTTAAAGTTGGTCCCTTTACAAAAACGTAGAAAACATCCGTGGTGGGATGAAGTTTGCGAGCAAGGAGTATTAAGCCGAAGTAAAACATTCAAAGATTGGAACAGTCAAAAGACAGTTATAAACTATAACATCTTTTTGGAAGTAAGAAAAGAAACATCGAAGCTAGTTAGAGAAACTAAAAGAAAATATGAAAACAATCAACTTATTGAAATAGAAAAAGATTTCCAAAAAACTAACACCCGAAACTTTTATAAAACATTTAAAACTAAATTAATAGGCTATCAACCGCAAAGTCTTTGCTTCCAAAATGAAAACGGACAATCAGCTCTAAATAACCAAGACAATTGCAAAGAACTAGCGAAATATTTAGAACAAATAGTAAACTGTCCTGAGCCCTTAAACAAATTAGCAACACTAAACCCTAAACAAACAAACCCAGATTCATTACCACCGAAAGAAGATGAAATAATTAGGCAAATCGAGCGGCTTAAAAATGACAAAGCTTCTGGAGAAGATGGAATCACTGCTGAACTTTTGAAATCCGCTGGTCCCCAGGTACACAATCAAGGAAATAACCAAAATTCTACGAGAAGTTAGGCGAACCGAACGGATTCCGGAAGATTGGAAAGAAGCTCTAATCTATCTACTACATAGGAAAGGACATAGAACGGATGTAAACAACTATAGAGGGATATTTCTTCTCCCAGTTTGTTACAAGATTCTATCTCAATGTCTACTAGACAGAGCACAGGGACAGTTAGAACCTAACATTGGTGAATATCAACCAGGTTTTCGACCGGGGGGCAGATCCAGCCCTGAACAGATCCTGAATCTAAAGTTGATTCTAAGACATCAAGAACTGTACAATAAAAATCTCGTCTGTACATTTGTGGATTTCAAAAAAGCATGAGACTCTATTGACCGCGAATCTTTATTCCGAATCTTCCGAAAGAACAAGGACCAGATCTCTGAAAAAACGCTGGGGATTATTAAAGCAACGTTAACTAACACAAGGTTAAAAGTAAAATTCATGGTTGACATCTCTCAGAGCCCTTCGAAATTAAAACTGGAGTGAGACGAGGGGATGGAGGACTCTCGCCACTCCTATTTAACTGTGTTCTAGAAAAAATAATATAGGAGTGGCGTGAAAAAAAATAAGTTGGCCCTGAATGTTGACCAGCCCATTAAACTGGGGAGAACCAACATCAATACTGATTGTCTGGCATCTGCTGATGATCTAGCAATTTTAGCTCAAGATATATTAAGGGCACAGATACAGATTGAAATCCTAAAGGAAACAGACTAAGCACGCCATAAGCTAACATGACCTGCAACAGACTAAGAACGCCATTTCTAAAAACAAAATATGGTAACATCAGACGAGTCTCTCAATTCAAATATTTGGGTGAAATAATCATGGAAAATGGATTGGAAAAAGCGGCCAATAAGGATAGATGTCAAAAAATGGAAACGGCATTAAGGCTTACACAAAATATTTATAACAAAAAGTGCCTATCTAAAAACATAAAACTGAGACATTACAACACAATTATTAAGCCAGAATGTCTATATGCTGCAGAAACGCTCATTTTGAATAGAAAGAGGGACATCGAGGACATTGAAAAGAAGGAAAGAAAAATCCTAGGCCCCAAACAAATAAATAGCCACAACATACCGACATCGGGAATACCAAGAGATCAAACAATACTCAGATATACATAGCGATATGTGAGAAAAAGAAGACTTAAATTTTACGGACACATAAAACGGATGAATCCGAGTAGGCTAACTAGACAAATAGTCGAATTTTATGAAAATAGGAGTAGAGTCGACTTCGACTTATCTAGCCAGGCTTTTGGGTTAGCCCTCAAGGCTCTTGCCCGTTTCTAGTCAACTTTACCCTATATGGGCACTAATTTTTTAGGGTCTCTATCTGACCCGGGTATGCCTAGCAAGTGGCATAGATAAGAAAGGATAGTCTATAAGATGATCCTGGCGAACTTCTGAGATTAATATGAAAGAAAAGGAAAATGAAATTTTGCTTTTTCCCCATCAGCAATATGACGGGTTTTTTGCCATTGGTCCGGTCCGATCGATCGGAGATGATCTCTCAGACCGCCTGGCCACGGCGGTTAGGGACTGTTGTCGAAGCGGTCTTACGCGAGCCGGGAATCGAAAATTCGATTCCTTTCTGCTCGCAGCCCGTAAGGCAAATTGGGGCAATTGGCTAGCTTTACCCGGAAAATCCGGGTAGGTTGTCCGGTATAGATAGGACTAGCGGGTTTTCGCTCAAGCTTGCCTGTAGGCAAAACTTGGCGTAAATTTGGGAATGGAATTTAGAGACCGGGGGTACACCGGTCTCTATAATAATTTGAGTGTTTCGAACGTACCACGGCGCGTTTAGTGCCATACGCAAGGTTTTGTTCTGAAACGTTTGTGAAGTTATTTAGCCGCCGTCGGCGTTAGAAAACGAAAATAAATCGTAAGACCGTATAAATAAAAGGGACTTATCATTGTTACGTAAAATTGGGTTTTAACTATCGGAGATAGTTTACTCGAACGACAAATCAAGAAGTACAAAAGTTTGAGGATTCCGTACCCCTTGCTGATAGGAGTAGAGCTAAAGTAGAAATAATTAGATGGATTGCTGCAATTAAAGAGGACCTAAGATCAGCAAATATTACACAAAGTGAAATTCAGGATAGAGGCTGTTTCAGACACAAGGTGAACGTTTGGAAGGTTGGCCAGAGAGAAAAATGTAGGAAGACCGGAACAACTTGGTCTGACGAAAGGAAAAACGCTCATAGCGAAAGAATGAAATTAGTATGGGTGCGAAGGAAGGTTAACAACAACAAACGCCTCTAATTGTACATCGCGTGGTCCACCAGGGCCCATAAGTAAATAATAATAATAAATATATATATATATATATATATATATATATATATATATATATATATATATATATATATATATATATATATATATATCAGATAAATTTTGGAACAAAGTATGTTACACCAAGAGTCAATAACCACCTGAGGGTTCCCGCGAAAAAAAAATAAGGACATTTAAAAAACCAACGACACCTATGGAGGCTGTCTTTTTTCTTCGACGAATTTTGGGAAAACCGGCCAAAACCATAGAGCCCGGCTAGCACATATCATGTACAAGATGGACGACTCTCGGATAGATCGAAAGTTTTTATTTTTCGAGAATAATCATTTACATCCTATACACATACACTCTAAAAAAGCGTCGAGCGTTATCGCTGGAAAAAAAAAATCCCGCTAATTTCAACTCGGGCATTAAGCCACAATAATATTCGGGTTTTCAGTTTGTGTGTGTGTGTGTTTAAAAATATTTTACTTTCATGCATCTAATGCTAATTTCGAACCTAGATGTCTGTGCGGATAGGCGATATGCTTGATATTTTTTTTTTTATATTTAAAATTCGTGGCTCTGAAAAGAGCCATTTTCTTTTTATTATCGTTCGAAATATTAATCTCGCCAGTTCTTGCTTCTGATCTTTGATACGTTTATCTATTTTTACTTGGAACTGGTGTATTTGGTCACGGCTTTGGTCCCCTCGCTAACGGCGTGTTTGGCTAATTCACCCGGTAAAAGTAATCTGACCGCCGTTTGAATTTCTCTACTGGTTATGGTCGATCTTTTGTTGTAATGAGCCAAACGCGATGCTTCGGCCGCTATCCTCTCGAAAATGTCATTAACGAAAGAATTCATGATCGACATGGCCTTGCTGGAAATTCCCGTATCCGGATGTACCTGTTTCAGCACTTTGTAAATATAAATGGCGTAACTTTCCTTCCTCCTGCGCTTCTTTTTTTTATCACCTTTCGAGATGTTTTTTTGTGCCTTTCCCGCTTTTTTGGCCGCTTTCCCGCTAGTTTTTGGTGGCATTATGGACAAAGAGGACGATTTTTTTTTAAATGTACATACGGTACAATAAAAATCCGTATCATAAATTGACCCTTGAGCCGATAAAAGTTCACTTCTTTTTTGTACTGGAGCGTACGGGTACGATATGCTCCGCCCATTTAACCGTAAGGCGTATTTTTACGATTCCATTGGAGACTGTACCGCCGCATATATATAAAAAGGAAGGAAAGAAGGGGGGGACGGATCTCATCATTGATAGTTCAGTCCAGGCAGCCGTTGAGATCGGACGTAGTTCGATCGCTCCCGCGCTCCTCTTCCGTCGAAGTAAACGTTTAGTGTTCGTTAGTAGTCGCGACCGCGGACTTGTCCACGTCGACGCGATGGACACCGACATCCTAAACATCAAAGATCAAGACCTTATGCGACTATCGAAACGACAGCTCGCTGAAGCCTGCAGCGACCTTCGGGGTCGCCTCGTTCGATGCGAAAGCCACCGCCAGACAGCAATGAGCATATTAGACGAGGCTAATGCTGAAAAGGAGATGCTAAAGAAGAGCGTCCATTCACTCGAGACCCAGATCAAAAATCTCCAGCAAAGAGAAAACCCGAAAACTGAATCAACACCTCCACCTCCCGAAGACGAGGCCGAGTCGGCCTCCGAAGAAGACAACCACGACCCAGGTTCCGAACCTGAAGAACCCCAGCAGGTCTCCGCCAGAGCCAGAAGGCGGAGACGCAAGAAAAATAGACAGCTCGCTGGAG
This sequence comes from Cosmopolites sordidus, assembly GCA_031761425.1. Taxonomy (NCBI): domain Eukaryota; kingdom Metazoa; phylum Arthropoda; class Insecta; order Coleoptera; family Curculionidae; genus Cosmopolites; species Cosmopolites sordidus. The sequence goes on from JARFXV010002255.1 coordinate 15,343, forward strand.
AAGACACCGTTCCAGACGCTTCAACCGAAAACCCGGACTCCAGTCACCTGGGGACCGTCACCAGCCAAGACCCGCCGATCACGCCAGTCGACCCCGCACCCAGTGCGGCACCAGCACCGGCCACTGACACCGCTACAAAGCCGACACCGATCATCCTTCGGGACATATCGGCCTTCCTCGAGGTGGCCCGCCACCTCGAAAAAAGCAACGTGGCCATAGGGCCAGCCAAAACAATCCCGGACGGGGTGCTGCTAACCCCCCGTTCTGACGAAGACAGAAATGCAATTCTCCAGCATTTCACAGAAAAAGGCTACCGCTTCCAGGCCTTTCAAAACAAACCCAAGTTCCTGCACGTCCTCTTGAGAGGAATAGCGGAATCAATCCCGATCGAAGAAATCAGACTCGAGCTGACAAGCATGGGTTTCCACCCGATAAGAATCATAAGGTGGCAAACCAGCCAGATGATGCCGATCGCGATAGTTCAAGTCACGGTCCCATCAGACGAATCCAACATCTTGGAAACAAGCCGTTTTCAACAACAATCCATCCAAGTAGTGGTACAAAGAAGAAAATCCAGAACACGACAGTGTTTTAATTGCCACAAATACGGACATATCTCATCCCAATGTGAAACAACATCAGTTTGTGTAAAGTGCGCGGGTTTTCACCGTAGCAGTGAGTGCAAGCTGGACCCCAACCAACCGCCGAAATGCTGCAACTGTGGGGAATCGCACACGGCGAACTACTACAGATGCAGCGAAAACCCCAACCGGAAACCAGCCTCGAAGACGTCGTCTCCGAAGCGGATTCCACCAGCACCTGCAGAGCCGACCTCCATTATGGCCGGATTTACAGCCCAAATGCAGCAAGTGATGTGCCTCCTCCAGACACAGATCAACACACTACTCAAACTACAGCAAATACCTTCTGGATTACAAACGCAAAGCAGCCAAGACGACGCGACCTCCGCCATCCAGGCCCAGGTCCCGACTGTCTAGCCCCTCCTTCGCGCTGGTAATACAGTGCACATACTTACCGGCCAACCTAGGCCCGCCCCCATCTTCATATTAACCTCCAAAGTCGACCAAGACTTTCTTTCATTAATCCACCTGCAGAATCTACTGGCAACAAGTCAGTAATTTCATGGGTCAACTAGAGGCCCCCAAAACCATCAGTACCCTTACAGGGTTTAATTCAGTTTATATGAGTAAGGGCCGAAAGGCTAGCTCACAAACCAAGCTGACAAAATAGAAAATAGAAGGGGGGGACATCCCGACAGAAAATAGTCTCTCATCTGACTCTACGACGACGGTCGTGCCGTGCGATCTGATCAATTGTAAGCAAAGAACAAAAAAAAATCAGCATGTCTGGACGCGGAAAAGGAGGCAAAGTTAAAGGAAAGGCCAAGTCGCGTTCGAATCGTGCCGGATTGCAGTTTCCGGTCGGCCGTATTCACAGATTGTTGAGGAAAGGAAATTACGCGGAACGCGTAGGTGCAGGAGCACCGGTATATTTGGCCGCGGTAATGGAGTATCTTGCCGCCGAAGTATTGGAATTGGCCGGAAACGCCGCCAGAGATAACAAAAAGACGAGAATTATCCCACGACATTTGCAGCTCGCCATTAGAAATGACGAAGAATTGAACAAACTATTGTCCGGCGTGACCATCGCACAAGGTGGTGTTTTACCTAACATTCAGGCCGTGCTATTGCCAAAAAAGACCGACAGTAAAACGAAGTAAAATCGAAACAACTTCTCTATCCCTACTTGAAGATGATGATGATGATGATGGTCTTCGCCTGATTCGAAATATCGGTCCTTATCAGGACCAACAAAATATCTATGAAAAGAAAAAACAATATTGATCCGTAAACAAAAATTAAAGTTACAAACGAACAACGGACGTCAGATATATATTATTCGCCGGTTCTAGTCTCGATGGATTTTTTTATTTGTATTTTTTTTTAATTTTTTTTATTTTTTTTTAAATATATAATTGTACAAAATCAGTTATTATTAGTAATATCGAATTACTACTCGGATATATTTCGGCGTCTTGTCTAAATGGATGTTTTTTTCTATATTTCTTTTAATTTCAAGTAACAATAAATGTTGTGGTTCTGAAAAGAACCGTTTTTTTTTTTTGGAAAATGTTACGCTTTCGTAAACATATTTTCCTACATCATCATTCCAGATGATGGTTTTGGTGGTGGTGGTCGTCGATAATCTGTATTGGGAACATTCGATTTATTCATACCTCTTGAAAGATTAAGATGTAACGACGAAAATCGGGGTCTTCGTTTATTTCTTCTTTTTTGGGGAAGCTGCTTTCTTCGCTTTGCCCCCGCCGGCAGCGGCGGCGGCAGCTGGAGATCTAGCGCTTTTCGGTTTAGGAGCCTTGGGTTTCTTGGTAGGGCCGGCTTTGTTTGATTTCTTCGCTTTCGACGGAGATTTCGCCTTCGATGGCACCGTAGCGGCGGCGGCGGCAACTGTTACCGCCGAAGATCCCGAACTAGCCGATTTTCCCGTTTTCTTTTCGACGGCTTTCTTTACCGAAGCCTTCTTCTCGGCTACGACGACCGCAGCTTTCTTCGATTTTCCTGCTGCCTTTTTGGTTGTCTTTTTTTCAGTCGTCGCTGCTGCTGCTGCTGCTGCCACCGCCGCTGTCGTTCTTTTCGTCGGACTCTTTTTGCTACCTCCTTTGGCCGCCGCCGCCGCCGCCGCCGCTCCCACTGAAATATTTCTTTTCTTTTGTCCAGAGGATGAAGAAGCAGCACTCGTCGCCGATTGTTTCGCTTGAACCGACGAACTAGACGATGCCGCTGCCAGCTTAAAAGAACCGGACGCACCTTTTCCTTTGGTCTGAACCAGGGTACCGGATGCAACTGCCGATTTTAAATATTTCTTGATGAAAGGCGATACTTTCTCGGCATCGACCTTGTAGTTGGCGGCAATATACTTCTTGATCGCTCTCAATGACGAACCGCCCCTTTCTTTCAATCCCTTAATTGCGTTTGTTACCATTTCGGCCGTCGGTGGATGCGTAGCTTTGGCTTTGGGATTTTTTCTTTTAACGGTTTTTTCCTTTTTTGATGAAGCCGATGCCGCCGCCGCCGCCGCCGACGACGGTGCGGGCGGTACAGACGAGGGCCCGGAACCGCCTCCGCTTGTGCCCGACAGATTAGATGGAGATGTAGCCTGACCGGCGATTTCCGCGTCTGCCATTTTGCCGCGCGCTCGCGCGTGTTATCGTCAAATGTTAATGTAACGAAGAACTCACTACTATCGCGTTTCGCTAAAGAACAGAATCGTATTGCTGCTCGTCCTTCGTCGTCTGTTGCGTCTTACTAAATATGCCCACTCGCTCCACCAAAAAGTTGCATAGTAAGTAAAACGGGCGAACGGCGGACTGAGCGTCTGACTGTCGACACTGCTCCTGATTCCGGCTTCGCCGGGACCTTTAACGAGCTCGGAACAAAGTTTTTATTTTGTATTTTTCATTAGTAAATGCCATTCACCGGATTGCAATATTTAACTTGATTCGTTGTCAATACCTTGAAGCTACCGGAGGCATTTGGTTCATGTCGATCCTTCGACAAGGTTCAATTTAAAAAAATCACAACTAACCGACGATCTCGACGTTTCAAGAAAAACATTCTAATTAGTTCGATTATTTCAGTTAAGTAAACCAGATATTACAGATTGTCCAGGCGATACAAATACCTCAGATATATCACCGATCGGTGGAGTATTCGGATTTCGAGATATATAAACGACTTTGCCGAAAAAATGTTTTTCCCGATGACCTGTCACCGTTCTATTCTCCCTTTGAAAGGTAAACGAGTCTCGTTCTTATACACCGCCTAGTTAACTATCTATAACTTTTTACACACTTTTTTTTTACACACTTTTTTTTTACACACTTTTTTTTTACACACTTTTTTTTTACACACTTTTTTTTTACACACTTTTTTTTTACACACTTTTTTTTTACACACTTTTTTTTTACACACTTTTTTTTTACACACTTTTTTTTTACACACTTTTTTTTTACACACTTTTTTTTTACACACTTTTTTTTTACACACTTTTTTTTTACACACTTTTTTTTTACACACTTTTTTTTTACACACTTTTTTTTTACACACTTTTTTTTTACACACTTTTTTTTTACACACTTTTTTTTTACACACTTTTTTTTTACACACTTTTTTTTTACACACTTTTTTTTTACACACTTTTTTTTTACACACTTTTTTTTTACACACTTTTTTTTTACACACTTTTTTTTTACACACTTTTTTTTTACACACTTTTTTTTTACACACTTTTTTTTTACACACTTTTTTTTTACACACTTTTTTTTTACACACTTTTTTTTTACACACTTTTTTTTTACACACTTTTTTTTTACACACTTTTTTTTTACACACTTTTTTTTTACACACTTTTTTTTTACACACTTTTTTTTTACACACTTTTTTTTTACACACTTTTTTTTTACACACTTTTTTTTTACACACTTTTTTTTTACACACTTTTTTTTTACACACTTTTTTTTTACACACTTTTTTTTTACACACTTTTTTTTTACACACTTTTTTTTTACACACTTTTTTTTTACACACTTTTTTTTTACACACTTTTTTTTTACACACTTTTTTTTTACACACTTTTTTTTTACACACTTTTTTTTTACACACTTTTTTTTTACACACTTTTTTTTTACACACTTTTTTTTTACACACTTTTTTTTTACACACTTTTTTTTTACACACTTTTTTTTTACACACTTTTTTTTTACACACTTTTTTTTTACACACTTTTTTTTTACACACTTTTTTTTTACACACTTTTTTTTTACACACTTTTTTTTTACACACTTTTTTTTTACACACTTTTTTTTTACACACTTTTTTTTTACACACTTTTTTTTTACACACTTTTTTTTTACACACTTTTTTTTTACACACTTTTTTTTTACACACTTTTTTTTTACACACTTTTTTTTTACACACTTTTTTTTTACACACTTTTTTTTTACACACTTTTTTTTTACACACTTTTTTTTTACACACTTTTTTTTTACACACTTTTTTTTTACACACTTTTTTTTTACACACTTTTTTTTTACACACTTTTTTTTTACACACTTTTTTTTTACACACTTTTTTTTTACACACTTTTTTTTTACACACTTTTTTTTTACACACTTTTTTTTTACACACTTTTTTTTTACACACTTTTTTTTTACACACTTTTTTTTTACACACTTTTTTTTTACACACTTTTTTTTTACACACTTTTTTTTTACACACTTTTTTTTTACACACTTTTTTTTTACACACTTTTTTTTTACACACTTTTTTTTTACACACTTTTTTTTTACACACTTTTTTTTTACACACTTTTTTTTTACACACTTTTTTTTTACACACTTTTTTTTTACACACTTTTTTTTTACACACTTTTTTTTTACACACTTTTTTTTTACACACTTTTTTTTTACACACTTTTTTTTTACACACTTTTTTTTTACACACTTTTTTTTTACACACTTTTTTTTTACACACTTTTTTTTTACACACTTTTTTTTTACACACTTTTTTTTTACACACTTTTTTTTTACACACTTTTTTTTTACACACTTTTTTTTTACACACTTTTTTTTTACACACTTTTTTTTTACACACTTTTTTTTTACACACTTTTTTTTTACACACTTTTTTTTTACACACTTTTTTTTTACACACTTTTTTTTTACACACTTTTTTTTTACACACTTTTTTTTTACACACTTTTTTTTTACACACTTTTTTTTTACACACTTTTTTTTTACACACTTTTTTTTTACACACTTTTTTTTTACACACTTTTTTTTTACACACTTTTTTTTTACACACTTTTTTTTTACACACTTTTTTTTTACACACTTTTTTTTTACACACTTTTTTTTTACACACTTTTTTTTTACACACTTTTTTTTTACACACTTTTTTTTTACACACTTTTTTTTTACACACTTTTTTTTTACACACTTTTTTTTTACACACTTTTTTTTTACACACTTTTTTTTTACACACTTTTTTTTTACACACTTTTTTTTTACACACTTTTTTTTTACACACTTTTTTTTTACACACTTTTTTTTTACACACTTTTTTTTTACACACTTTTTTTTTACACACTTTTTTTTTACACACTTTTTTTTTACACACTTTTTTTTTACACACTTTTTTTTTACACACTTTTTTTTTACACACTTTTTTTTTACACACTTTTTTTTTACACACTTTTTTTTTACACACTTTTTTTTTACACACTTTTTTTTTACACACTTTTTTTTTACACACTTTTTTTTTACACACTTTTTTTTTACACACTTTTTTTTTACACACTTTTTTTTTACACACTTTTTTTTTACACACTTTTTTTTTACACACTTTTTTTTTACACACTTTTTTTTTACACACTTTTTTTTTACACACTTTTTTTTTACACACTTTTTTTTTACACACTTTTTTTTTACACACTTTTTTTTTACACACTTTTTTTTTACACACTTTTTTTTTACACACTTTTTTTTTACACACTTTTTTTTTACACCAAGGCACAAAAAAAAACAAAATCCACTTAGCGTCTGACTTGTATCAAGCGGTTGAATGGTCAGCGTCTGTTCACCAGTGGTGCGGCTGATATTTAAATTCTGGAACTAACCCCCTCCAGTCTTAACCTCTGAACCGTCATGGTTCAAACCTTTAATTCAAAGTACAAGATGAATCGTTCTAGTAATTACAAAATTACCCCAGGAGGTAGACAATCCTCTGCCAACCGGACTTTCGGATTCTGGGGCGTCCGGGCTAAGTAAATAATCGACTTATGACACTATCCTCAAATGTGCTAACAAAAACTATACATTAATCAATGCACACCTCCCGGTTAACGAAGAAAATAAATCTAATCTTGAAAAAGTAAATAAGTCCTGGGAAATTCTGGAAAAGACTATCTCTAAATTTCCTACCAACCATGTAAAAATCCTATCGGGTGATTTCAACGCCGCCCAACTAGGGAAAGAAAAAAGTACAGGAAGGAAAACTGTCGGCAGTTTTCCAACTCATAAATGGGCCAACCATAATGGTAGAAAATTGGTTGAACTATGTTCGCAGTTTAATCTAAGAAGGATGTCAACACAATTTAAGAAGAAAATAACAAAACAAAAGACATGGATGTGCCCAAACACGTACATGGATGAATTTCAAAATGACCATGTTGCCAATTCGTACCCCAATTATAAAGAGATTTTGAACGTTCGAGTCGATAAAGGAGCAAATATAGACACGGATCACCACCTGACTAGTATCAAACTTAGCTGAAAACCTCGAAAACTTATTCAAAAGAGGCTGCTAATACCAAAGTTTGACCCAACGAAAATAAAACCAGCCCTAACAGAAGAGCTAGATAAACAACCAGCACAGAACTGGCAAGAATTGAAACAAAAAATTATTAAAACAGCCTTAAAGTTGGTCCCTTTACAAAAACGTAGAAAACATCCGTGGTGGGATGAAGTTTGCGAGCAAGGAGTATTAAGCCGAAGTAAAACATTCAAAGATTGGAACAGTCAAAAGACAGTTATAAACTATAACATCTTTTTGGAAGTAAGAAAAGAAACATCGAAGCTAGTTAGAGAAACTAAAAGAAAATATGAAAACAATCAACTTATTGAAATAGAAAAAGATTTCCAAAAAACTAACACCCGAAACTTTTATAAAACATTTAAAACTAAATTAATAGGCTATCAACCGCAAAGTCTTTGCTTCCAAAATGAAAACGGACAATCAGCTCTAAATAACCAAGACAATTGCAAAGAACTAGCGAAATATTTAGAACAAATAGTAAACTGTCCTGAGCCCTTAAACAAATTAGCAACACTAAACCCTAAACAAACAAACCCAGATTCATTACCACCGAAAGAAGATGAAATAATTAGGCAAATCGAGCGGCTTAAAAATGACAAAGCTTCTGGAGAAGATGGAATCACTGCTGAACTTTTGAAATCCGCTGGTCCCCAGGTACACAATCAAGGAAATAACCAAAATTCTACGAGAAGTTAGGCGAACCGAACGGATTCCGGAAGATTGGAAAGAAGCTCTAATCTATCTACTACATAGGAAAGGACATAGAACGGATGTAAACAACTATAGAGGGATATTTCTTCTCCCAGTTTGTTACAAGATTCTATCTCAATGTCTACTAGACAGAGCACAGGGACAGTTAGAACCTAACATTGGTGAATATCAACCAGGTTTTCGACCGGGGGGCAGATCCAGCCCTGAACAGATCCTGAATCTAAAGTTGATTCTAAGACATCAAGAACTGTACAATAAAAATCTCGTCTGTACATTTGTGGATTTCAAAAAAGCATGAGACTCTATTGACCGCGAATCTTTATTCCGAATCTTCCGAAAGAACAAGGACCAGATCTCTGAAAAAACGCTGGGGATTATTAAAGCAACGTTAACTAACACAAGGTTAAAAGTAAAATTCATGGTTGACATCTCTCAGAGCCCTTCGAAATTAAAACTGGAGTGAGACGAGGGGATGGAGGACTCTCGCCACTCCTATTTAACTGTGTTCTAGAAAAAATAATATAGGAGTGGCGTGAAAAAAAATAAGTTGGCCCTGAATGTTGACCAGCCCATTAAACTGGGGAGAACCAACATCAATACTGATTGTCTGGCATCTGCTGATGATCTAGCAATTTTAGCTCAAGATATATTAAGGGCACAGATACAGATTGAAATCCTAAAGGAAACAGACTAAGCACGCCATAAGCTAACATGACCTGCAACAGACTAAGAACGCCATTTCTAAAAACAAAATATGGTAACATCAGACGAGTCTCTCAATTCAAATATTTGGGTGAAATAATCATGGAAAATGGATTGGAAAAAGCGGCCAATAAGGATAGATGTCAAAAAATGGAAACGGCATTAAGGCTTACACAAAATATTTATAACAAAAAGTGCCTATCTAAAAACATAAAACTGAGACATTACAACACAATTATTAAGCCAGAATGTCTATATGCTGCAGAAACGCTCATTTTGAATAGAAAGAGGGACATCGAGGACATTGAAAAGAAGGAAAGAAAAATCCTAGGCCCCAAACAAATAAATAGCCACAACATACCGACATCGGGAATACCAAGAGATCAAACAATACTCAGATATACATAGCGATATGTGAGAAAAAGAAGACTTAAATTTTACGGACACATAAAACGGATGAATCCGAGTAGGCTAACTAGACAAATAGTCGAATTTTATGAAAATAGGAGTAGAGTCGACTTCGACTTATCTAGCCAGGCTTTTGGGTTAGCCCTCAAGGCTCTTGCCCGTTTCTAGTCAACTTTACCCTATATGGGCACTAATTTTTTAGGGTCTCTATCTGACCCGGGTATGCCTAGCAAGTGGCATAGATAAGAAAGGATAGTCTATAAGATGATCCTGGCGAACTTCTGAGATTAATATGAAAGAAAAGGAAAATGAAATTTTGCTTTTTCCCCATCAGCAATATGACGGGTTTTTTGCCATTGGTCCGGTCCGATCGATCGGAGATGATCTCTCAGACCGCCTGGCCACGGCGGTTAGGGACTGTTGTCGAAGCGGTCTTACGCGAGCCGGGAATCGAAAATTCGATTCCTTTCTGCTCGCAGCCCGTAAGGCAAATTGGGGCAATTGGCTAGCTTTACCCGGAAAATCCGGGTAGGTTGTCCGGTATAGATAGGACTAGCGGGTTTTCGCTCAAGCTTGCCTGTAGGCAAAACTTGGCGTAAATTTGGGAATGGAATTTAGAGACCGGGGGTACACCGGTCTCTATAATAATTTGAGTGTTTCGAACGTACCACGGCGCGTTTAGTGCCATACGCAAGGTTTTGTTCTGAAACGTTTGTGAAGTTATTTAGCCGCCGTCGGCGTTAGAAAACGAAAATAAATCGTAAGACCGTATAAATAAAAGGGACTTATCATTGTTACGTAAAATTGGGTTTTAACTATCGGAGATAGTTTACTCGAACGACAAATCAAGAAGTACAAAAGTTTGAGGATTCCGTACCCCTTGCTGATAGGAGTAGAGCTAAAGTAGAAATAATTAGATGGATTGCTGCAATTAAAGAGGACCTAAGATCAGCAAATATTACACAAAGTGAAATTCAGGATAGAGGCTGTTTCAGACACAAGGTGAACGTTTGGAAGGTTGGCCAGAGAGAAAAATGTAGGAAGACCGGAACAACTTGGTCTGACGAAAGGAAAAACGCTCATAGCGAAAGAATGAAATTAGTATGGGTGCGAAGGAAGGTTAACAACAACAAACGCCTCTAATTGTACATCGCGTGGTCCACCAGGGCCCATAAGTAAATAATAATAATAAATATATATATATATATATATATATATATATATATATATATATATATATATATATATATATATATATATATATATATCAGATAAATTTTGGAACAAAGTATGTTACACCAAGAGTCAATAACCACCTGAGGGTTCCCGCGAAAAAAAAATAAGGACATTTAAAAAACCAACGACACCTATGGAGGCTGTCTTTTTTCTTCGACGAATTTTGGGAAAACCGGCCAAAACCATAGAGCCCGGCTAGCACATATCATGTACAAGATGGACGACTCTCGGATAGATCGAAAGTTTTTATTTTTCGAGAATAATCATTTACATCCTATACACATACACTCTAAAAAAGCGTCGAGCGTTATCGCTGGAAAAAAAAAATCCCGCTAATTTCAACTCGGGCATTAAGCCACAATAATATTCGGGTTTTCAGTTTGTGTGTGTGTGTGTTTAAAAATATTTTACTTTCATGCATCTAATGCTAATTTCGAACCTAGATGTCTGTGCGGATAGGCGATATGCTTGATATTTTTTTTTTTATATTTAAAATTCGTGGCTCTGAAAAGAGCCATTTTCTTTTTATTATCGTTCGAAATATTAATCTCGCCAGTTCTTGCTTCTGATCTTTGATACGTTTATCTATTTTTACTTGGAACTGGTGTATTTGGTCACGGCTTTGGTCCCCTCGCTAACGGCGTGTTTGGCTAATTCACCCGGTAAAAGTAATCTGACCGCCGTTTGAATTTCTCTACTGGTTATGGTCGATCTTTTGTTGTAATGAGCCAAACGCGATGCTTCGGCCGCTATCCTCTCGAAAATGTCATTAACGAAAGAATTCATGATCGACATGGCCTTGCTGGAAATTCCCGTATCCGGATGTACCTGTTTCAGCACTTTGTAAATATAAATGGCGTAACTTTCCTTCCTCCTGCGCTTCTTTTTTTTATCACCTTTCGAGATGTTTTTTTGTGCCTTTCCCGCTTTTTTGGCCGCTTTCCCGCTAGTTTTTGGTGGCATTATGGACAAAGAGGACGATTTTTTTTTAAATGTACATACGGTACAATAAAAATCCGTATCATAAATTGACCCTTGAGCCGATAAAAGTTCACTTCTTTTTTGTACTGGAGCGTACGGGTACGATATGCTCCGCCCATTTAACCGTAAGGCGTATTTTTACGATTCCATTGGAGACTGTACCGCCGCATATATATAAAAAGGAAGGAAAGAAGGGGGGGACACATCCATCGAGTTCAGTCCGAGTCATCGAAGAGACAACATCTCTAAGATAATCGCTCTGCATTTTCTACCTGTCGTTTGTACAGTGTTCGCACGGTCGAACGAAAACCGCCTACCTACCGAGACATCGCCGCAGAGTCTAGACGGTCCGACGCCGCCGGCACCGATGCTGTGGGGACCCGTTTCCACAGTCAGGTAGCCGACAAGCCAAAGACTGCCGACAACAGCTGCCATGTCGTCACAGCCAGACGCCACCATGGCGAGACAACCCGACGCCGCCGAACCCTCCGATGTAAACGTAAAAGTTACGTTTACCGTCGAAGAGCACAACCAGCTGATGAAAGAATTCTCGGAACAAAAAGCCATGATCATGCACCTGAAGGAAGAAAACGCCAAACTGAATGCAATAATAATGGAAACAAGGAAACAAAACCAGCCCGCCGAGGACACCAGCCGCAGCCGGTCCACCTCAAGCCAAGCCCCGCAAACGGAAAGCCGCAGCCGCAGCAATTCAGCAGCCTCGTCCGCAGCGATGGATTGCACGCTCTCGCCCTTAGACAAAAGTGCCGACGACATTGGTTTCACCACTGTCAGGCACAGATCCTCGAAGAAGAGGAAAACAAGCCAACCATCGCCGGCCAACAATCCACCGACGAAAAAACCTTCAGCAGCAGGTGCCAGTGGAAACACCTACGCACCATCCCCGTCCGATACCGACGCGCCGCGTACTAGTGCCGCACCCGCGTCTAAAAACGAATCCGACCCCGCGCCGTCAACCAGTGCCGCGAGTGAAGTGTCAGTGAGTAATTCCGCGCCCGCGAAGAGAAACAATCCCGGCCCCGAGCAATTCGCTCGTCCAGCCGTGCCTCCCGCGTCCGTATCCGCCGACCAGCCAAACGGCGGCCGAAGATTTAAATCGAGACCAATCGTCCTGCGGAGCAAGACCGTTTATTCTGAAGCCTCCAGTTTACTGGCAAAAGACGGTGTGAAATTTCACATCACAAACAAACCCGAGGGGGCAGCATTCCACCCCGAGGCAGAAATTGACTACAGGAAGATAACCAAACTATTCGATGCCAAGAACTACCCTTATCATACCTTCTGCGCGCCAGAAGAAAGAGGCCTCCGAGTTTTACTCCGCGGCATAGTTGAAACCATCGGAAACGACGAAATCCGCGCCGAGCTGGCGAAACTAAATTTCACCCCCATCCACGTCGAAAGATGGACAAGACCAGCCAAGGACAGGAGAAAGAAACCTATCCCCATAGCAATCGTACAGGTTGTCGTGCCCAGAGAGCAGCACGAAATCTTCAATATTACAAGATTCATGAGGCAATCAATCAGGGTTGAAGCCCAGAAATCCAATGGAAAACCCGTGCAGTGCTTTAACTGCCAACTGTACGGGCACACAGCGAAACAATGCCACGCACCATCCATCTGCGTGAAGTGTGCCGGTCAGCACAACACCAAAGATTGTCAAAAAAGCAAGAAAACTCCAGCCAAATGCAGTAACTGCCAGGGGGCACACACTGCAAACTACTCCGGGTGTCCACGTCGCCCGACCAAAGGCCAACAAGTCACATCAGAGGCCACCCATCAACAACCACCGCCGCCAAAGAAGACCCCCGCAAAGATCCCCCCACCGACTCACGTATGGGGAACACAGAAGATGAACTCGGCTCCCCCGGCAGTCGACCTCAACTCATTCCAACAAATGTTCAAGCAGCTGCTTGAACAACAACACAAGCAGATGAGTGACTTGATGACTCATTTCCTCCATGCACTGCAACCCAGCAATGGCCACTAGACCCAGGACGCTGAAGATAATCTCATGGAACGCTAGTTCAGTGCGCGACAAGAAGGAGGATCTTGCCGACACACTGACGTCCTACAACATCGACGTCGCCCTCCTTCAGGAGACGTTCCTAAAAGCCTCCTCTAGATTCAGCATCCCCAACTACACCATCTATCGGAACGATAGAAAAACCGGCCCAGGCGGCGGCACTGCGATCCTGATAAAGAGCAGCATCCGCCACCATGAATTGCTCCCTCCGGCCATGGTCAGTCTGGAAATCACCCAAATCGCCATTGAGCTCGAAGACCAAAGCAACCTGATTCTCGCTTCAGTCTACCAGCGAAATCAGGACACCATCGCTCCAGACGACTACGAAAAGTTGGCGCAGGGAACCTCCGCCAAAATCATCGGCGGAGACTTCAATGCACACCACGAAGATTGGGGCTGCCAGTCCACAAACACTCGTGGACGCGAACTCAAAAACATCTGCGACACCTGGGGATTCAACATCGCTTATCCAGACGAACCAACACACTACGCCGCCGGAGTTCCTCAGCACACCGGATCCGTCATCGACTTCTTTCTGGTGAAAGACTCCAGAAGAGCCACAGCTACGAGAGTTATCCACGAGCTGGACTCCGACCACCTGCCAGTCCTGCTCGAGATGGGTGACAACCACCTACTGGACGCCCCCTTCAGGCCCCCAATTAAAATCACGGATTGGGTAAAATATAATAATCTTCTTCATCTTACAGATCCCATACCGACGATCAACGACCCCAGGCAACTCGAGCTTGCAGTCAGCAAGCTGTCCAAGGACATTCAGCAGGCCTACAACAGCGCTTCGGAGCCACGGCCAGCCAACCAGTCCAGGCTAACCACAGACCTCCCGCTGGATCTGAAAAACCTTCTCCGAGCGAGAAATCGCCTGTTGAGAAGGGCCAGATCCACCCTCGATCCCGAGGATAAAAGGCGGGCAAACCAGGCGACCAGAGAAGCCAGGCAAGCGATGAAGTCTTTCAGAGAAGTAAAGTGGGGTAACCTGCTCTCCTCTCTGGACTCATCGAACTCCAGGCAGATCTGGCGTCTGGCGAGGTCTTTAGCGGGAAAATCCAGGAGGATTATTCCACCGCTAAAATCGGATGCAGATGGCGCTGTCGCCGTCTCCGATGTGGACAAAGCCGAACTTCTGGCTGAGTCCTTCAAGCTTCAGATGACCTGTCAACGTCATCCCGAAGCAGATCCAAATTTCGATGCGGAGGTCAGCAGGGTTTCGGCCCAGCTACCTATCTTCCCGCAAATCTCCTTCCTGCAAAATCATCTCGCTTCCCCCCGTTCAATCACAGCAATAATCAAAAGCTTCGCCCCCAGAAAAACCCCCGGCTTTGACGGTATCACGGCCAGGCAACTTCAGAAACTTCCGAGCAAGCAGATCGCGGAGATCACAAACATCGTGAACTCCATTCTGCGCCTCCAACATTATCCAAGCTCATGGAAGCACGCCATTCTTGCCGTGATACCCAAAAAATGCAACAGTCCGAGCCCGGCCGACTACAGGCCGATCAGTCTCCTCAGCGCTCTCTCCAAAATCGCTGAAAAAACCATCCTCGAAGCCCTCAACAGCTTCACCGACTCCAAAAAGATCATTCCAGATGAACAATTCGGGTTCAGGAAAGGTCTTTCATCCATTCACCAAGCGGCCAGGTTGGCCAGCAAAGTCCATTCAGCTCTCGAGAAAAAATGGCATCTCGGAGCAGTTCTTCTCGACCTGTCCAAAGCCTTCGACAAAGTCTGGCATGATGGTCTCATCTACAAAACCATCTCTCTCGGATTTCCCCGAGATCTGACCTTGTTAATCCGTTCATTCCTGGAAGACAGAACCTTCCAAGTTCGAATAAACTCTTCCGTCTCCACGAGAAAACAAATAAAAGCGGGCGTCCCGCAAGGTTCCCCCCTGGCACCGGCCTTGTTCAATATCTACTTGGCCGGTATTCCACGCTCACAAGATGTGAAATCCGCATTCTTCGCGGACGACACAGCTTACTTTGTAGCGTCTCCTCAGACTTCTGTGATTCACAACAAACTCCAGAAGCAACTTAATGCAGCTATCCACTGGCTCAAATTCTGGCGCCTGCAAGTCAATCCGAAAAAGACTCAGGCGATCATCTTCACTAATAAACGCTTCATCAGAGAATACAGGCTACTGGTGGACAAAGTTCCGATTCCATGGTTGCAAAAAGCAACCTACTTAGGTCTTCATTTCGACCGACATCTCTCTTGGTCCAGTCAAATCCAGCAAGCCATCTGCAAGGGTTGCGGCATCATCAAAATGCTGTACCCGCTCTCATGCAGAACGAGCAACCTCGCTCCAAAAATCAAAGTCATGATCTACAAAATCCTTGTCAGATCAGTAGTTCTGTACGGCTTCCATACGTACTACCGGTTTCTTGATCCAACTCTGATCAAGAAACTTCAAATCTTCCAAAATAAATCCTTGCGTGTGGCCCTAGACGCACCTTGGTACGTTAGAAATAACCAAATCCATCGGGAGGCCTGCGTGCCACCGATCTCTCAATTCCATCAAACCACACTCGCCAAGCTGAAGCTCACAGCCTCGCGAGGTAGCAATCCACTGCTACGCGAATTATCGGACCTCCTGCCCTAGCCACAGGGCAATACTCCGATATCATCGTCCCCAATCTCCGGCATCAAGACCCGGTTAACGAAGTTTTCTCGTTTTCCGACTTGTGTAAGTCTCAGCCTCCGCTACCGCCGTCGCACAATCTAGCGTTTCTGTCTGTGCCGGCCCGGCGACTGCACCTATGCGCAGCGTCGGCCCGGCAACGGCAGAAATTAGCACCGCAACGCCGATGACTTCATCGGTTTTCCAAATTAACCTCCTGAAGTTCGCCTGGACTTCATTGAAAAACCACTTCATGAACAGTCGGACCTCCGTCCTTCGGGACCAAACATTCCGACATTTCCTGGGTCAACTAGAGACCCTCAAAATAATTAGAAACCCATTCTGGGTCAATCTCATGCTATATAAGTAAGGGCCGAAAAGGCTAACTTAAAAACCAGGCTAATAAAATAGAAATAGAAGGGGGGGACATCCCGACAGAAAATAGTCTCTCATCTGACTCTACGACGACGGTCGTGCCGTGCGATCTGATCAATTGTAAGCAAAGAACAAAAAAAAATCAGCATGTCTGGACGCGGAAAAGGAGGCAAAGTTAAAGGAAAGGCCAAGTCGCGTTCGAATCGTGCCGGATTGCAGTTTCCGGTCGGCCGTATTCACAGATTGTTGAGGAAAGGAAATTACGCGGAACGCGTAGGTGCAGGAGCACCGGTATATTTGGCCGCGGTAATGGAGTATCTTGCCGCCGAAGTATTGGAATTGGCCGGAAACGCCGCCAGAGATAACAAAAAGACGAGAATTATCCCACGACATTTGCAGCTCGCCATTAGAAATGACGAAGAATTGAACAAACTATTGTCCGGCGTGACCATCGCACAAGGTGGTGTTTTACCTAACATTCAGGCCGTGCTATTGCCAAAAAAGACCGACAGTAAAACGAAGTAAAATCGAAACAACTTCTCTATCCCTACTTGAAGATGATGATGATGATGATGGTCTTCGCCTGATTCGAAATATCGGTCCTTATCAGGACCAACAAAATATCTATGAAAAGAAAAAACAATATTGATCCGTAAACAAAAATTAAAGTTACAAACGAACAACGGACGTCAGATATATATTATTCGCCGGTTCTAGTCTCGATGGATTTTTTTATTTGTATTTTTTTTTAATTTTTTTTATTTTTTTTTAAATATATAATTGTACAAAATCAGTTATTATTAGTAATATCGAATTACTACTCGGATATATTTCGGCGTCTTGTCTAAATGGATGTTTTTTTCTATATTTCTTTTAATTTCAAGTAACAATAAATGTTGTGGTTCTGAAAAGAACCGTTTTTTTTTTTTGGAAAATGTTACGCTTTCGTAAACATATTTTCCTACATCATCATTCCAGATGATGGTTTTGGTGGTGGTGGTCGTCGATAATCTGTATTGGGAACATTCGATTTATTCATACCTCTTGAAAGATTAAGATGTAACGACGAAAATCGGGGTCTTCGTTTATTTCTTCTTTTTTGGGGAAGCTGCTTTCTTCGCTTTGCCCCCGCCGGCAGCGGCGGCGGCAGCTGGAGATCTAGCGCTTTTCGGTTTAGGAGCCTTGGGTTTCTTGGTAGGGCCGGCTTTGTTTGATTTCTTCGCTTTCGACGGAGATTTCGCCTTCGATGGCACCGTAGCGGCGGCGGCGGCAACTGTTACCGCCGAAGATCCCGAACTAGCCGATTTTCCCGTTTTCTTTTCGACGGCTTTCTTTACCGAAGCCTTCTTCTCGGCTACGACGACCGCAGCTTTCTTCGATTTTCCTGCTGCCTTTTTGGTTGTCTTTTTTTCAGTCGTCGCTGCTGCTGCTGCTGCTGCTGCTGCCACCGCCGCTGTCGTTCTTTTCGTCGGACTCTTTTTGCTACCTCCTTTGGCCGCCGCCGCCGCCGCCGCCGCTCCCACTGAAATATTTCTTTTCTTTTGTCCAGAGGATGAAGAAGCAGCACTCGTCGCCGATTGTTTCGCTTGAACCGACGAACTAGACGATGCCGCTGCCAGCTTAAAAGAACCGGACGCACCTTTTCCTTTGGTCTGAACCAGGGTACCGGATGCAACTGCCGATTTTAAATATTTCTTGATGAAAGGCGATACTTTCTCGGCATCGACCTTGTAGTTGGCGGCAATATACTTCTTGATCGCTCTCAATGACGAACCGCCCCTTTCTTTCAATCCCTTAATTGCGTTTGTTACCATTTCGGCCGTCGGTGGATGCGTAGCTTTGGCTTTGGGATTTTTTCTTTTAACGGTTTTTTCCTTTTTTGATGAAGCCGATGCCGCCGCCGCCGCCGCCGACGACGGTGCGGGCGGTACAGACGAGGGCCCGGAACCGCCTCCGCTTGTGCCCGACAGATTAGATGGAGATGTAGCCTGACCGGCGATTTCCGCGTCTGCCATTTTGCCGCGCGCTCGCGCGTGTTATCGTCAAATGTTAATGTAACGAAGAACTCACTACTATCGCGTTTCGCTAAAGAACAGAATCGTATTGCTGCTCGTCCTTCGTCGTCTGTTGCGTCTTACTAAATATGCCCACTCGCTCTAATTTGCTAATTTGCTAATTGGGTTTGGGGCCATCATGAGGAAATTAATAATTTTTACCATTCATAAAATGAAATGTATCATCGAATTTCTGCCGAGTCCCGACTACGCGCTCTCTTGCAGATAAAAAAGAAAATTTAATAAAAGTATCATGATTTTATCGGTCGATCGATACCGATACGGACCCTGTTTTGGCCTGGGTCCATAAACATTATTTGGTGCAACAGACACGTGCGAGCGTCAGGTACGAAACCCTTCTTTATCGATTTTTACCTAAACCTACAATAAACTGTCGTACATTAACCTTTGACACTTTCGCTGTTTTTATTTTTGGCAGACGCGTTACCGGGGTCGTTCTTGAAGTGGTGGTTGTTGGTCCTGTCGGGGCTGGCTGGTGATGATGATGTTGTTTTTTGTTTTTTGGGCCGTTGGCCTCTTTTGTCTTCGGTTGGGCCGTTGGCCTCTTTTGTTTTGTATTTACATTACCAATTGTTCTTTTTGGTTGGGGGTATGACCCCGTAACCCCTTTTTTTTTTTTTTTTTTTTTTTTTTTTTTTTTTTTTTTTTTTTTTTTTTTTTTTTTTTTTTTTTTTTTTTGGGTCGAAGACCTCTTTTCTGATATTTTTCTTGACTAATCTACTACTAATCTAGATGTTGGTTATACATGGTTGGTGAATATATATTGGTGTACATGGTTTTCCTGTACAGTTGTACAGTTTTATCTACTATTTACAAAATTCCTACTGGTGTTAGTGGTGTTAGTAAACAGGTATTTTTATTTACATTTACATTTATTTTCAGTTGTTACAATCTTCCTGTAAAAAAAATGTTTAAATATCGGTTTTTGTTAGTGGTGTTAGTTTCGTACATGATTTGTTTACATACTTACAGATCATGTACGTTTCGGTGTGTCTTTACTCAGTAGACACCTGATGTAATTACTTTGTGCCGTCTTACCGACGGGACACCTTCTGCTCTTATGGTGCCAATTTCTTCAGTTGCCTCTGAGGCAAGTACTTTTACTTCGTAGAATATACGCGCACGGTGGCGTGCCGTCTGCCATATTGGGACGATTCCCGCCATGGCGTACAGCTCGTCCGTGTGCGTTTCTTGTCTCTTTTGTGCGTAAATTGTTCTCAAGATGTTCCTCTCCATTGTTCTAATTTTTTCAGTCCACGATACCGCAGCGTTGAACCAGACAGGGACTGCGTAAAGCAATATACTCCTGACGTATGCCGTATAAAGTTGTAATTTCAGTTTATTATCCAGCGGATTGTCCGGAATTACGTAGGGGTATATCGCTTTCTTTGCGGCATTCGCGCGTCTCCACGTCTCCTCGATATGCCGTCTGAATGTTAATTTCTTGTCTAGTCCGACGCCTAGGTATCGGACGTAATCCGTTTCTGGAACAGGTATTCCCGCTACTGACAAAGTCAACGGCTCGTATTTCGCTGTACGTTTCGTGAATATAATAAATTGCGTTTTATTCGCGTTAATTTTAATTTTCCATTTCTCGAAGTATCTCTGCAGGTCATCGAGATGCCTTTGGAGATACTTCGCGCATTGTTTGACTTTCGATGACTTTGCCATTATCGCCGTG
Organism: Cosmopolites sordidus; assembly: GCA_031761425.1. Taxonomy (NCBI): domain Eukaryota; kingdom Metazoa; phylum Arthropoda; class Insecta; order Coleoptera; family Curculionidae; genus Cosmopolites; species Cosmopolites sordidus. The sequence continues at coordinate 35,606 of JARFXV010002255.1, forward strand.
TCGTCCGCGAACAGAGCCAGTTTGGTGTCGCGGTTTTTCGGAATATCGTTAATATAAATGTTGAAAAGTGTCGGAGACAGAACGCTGCCTTGCGGCAGTCCTTCCTCTAGCTCGGTTCGCGTCGATTTTTCACTTTCGATTTTGACCTGGAAGGTCCTATTTTCCAGGTAGCTATTCACCAACTTCACTAGTTTTTTGTTGACCCCGGTATTTTTTAATTTGTATATCATGGCTTTTCTCCAGATGGTGTCGTAAGCCTTTTCGATGTCCAACAATGCAACTCCCGTGTAACGGTTGAGATTGTTGTTAATCATTATCTCATTAACCATTCTCGCGAGTTGCATCGTTGTCGAGTGAAATTTTCTGAAGCCCATTTGTTCGGGTATTATTACTTTGTTGGTTTCGATGTGATTTACGACACCCTCTGTGATTATTTTTTCTAGAATTTTCCCTATATTACTTACTAGTGAAATCGGTCTATAGCTACCCGGTAGCCGCGGGTTTTTGTTCTTTTTGGCTAACGGTATGATGATTGCGTTCTTCCAGGTCGTCGGGAAGTACCTGTTCTTGATGCATGCACTTATGATTAATCCAATCTGCTCTACTGTTTTATCGTTTAGGTTTTTAAGCACCTTCGGGATCACTCCGTCCTCGCCGGCTGCCTTGTAAGGCCTCATTTTACTAATAATTTTTCTAATTTTTTGCCGCGAAGACGGATTTGTTCCTTCCGGTGCTTCGTCGTCGTCATCGTCGTCGTCGTCATCGATGTGCCCACTCGCTCCACCAAAAAGTTGCATAGTAAGTAAAACGGGCGAACGGCGGACTGAGCGTCTGACTGTCGACACTGCTCCTGATTCCGGCTTCGCCGGGACCTTTAACGAGCTCGGAACAAAGTTTTTATTTTGTATTTTTCATTAGTAAATGCCATTCACCGGATTGCAATATTTAACTTGATTCGTTGTCAATACCTTGAAGCTACCGGAGGCATTTGGTTCATGTCGATCCTTCGACAAGGTTCAATTTAAAAAAATCACAACTAACCGACGATCTCGACGTTTCAAGAAAAACATTCTAATTAGTTCGATTATTTCAGTTAAGTAAACCAGATATTACAGATTGTCCAGGCGATACAAATACCTCAGATATATCACCGATCGGTGGAGTATTCGGATTTCGAGATATATAAACGACTTTGCCGAAAAAATGTTTTTCCCGATGACCTGTCACCGTTCTATTCTCCCTTTGAAAGGTAAACGAGTCTCGTTCTTATACACCGCCTAGTTAACTATCGTACCGCTAAAATAAAAAATAGAGCACGTAAATTATGGAACGAACAAATGGCATGTCTGTAATCGGAACGGTTGGGAAAAATTAACGGGAATATCCTCCCTCATCTCGAGGGCGATTGTCTTTTTTTTTTAAGTATTTCTTTAAACATGGCGACGGCGTTTCTACCTACCTAAATAACCACCGCAAGAATTATATGATTTGATCATTTCGAATAAATGATTTAATACTAAAAAGAGACTTACGCTATTATCATCCACGTTAGCACTGCGTTGGTTTCTTTTAAGGCTTTCCCGAAATTTAACGAAGGGAATTCATAGCACCTCTTTTATCTACAATGTGTCCGTCGTCGGTCTGTCTCCCTCTTTCTGCCTAATTTAATATTTAAGAAAGTTTTATAGATAGTCGTCGTGGTGTAATTAACGATGGAAATTCCACCTACTGTGTCGACAATTAGTCACTTTTTTAAGTATGTTTTTTTGCCGCCGCCGCCGCCGCCGCAGTTCTGAAAAGAGCCGTTTATTTATTGTGTCTTGAGTTCCTTTATTTTTTTTTTTTTTTGTAAAACATCAGGTAATTTAACCGCCGAAGCAGTACGCCCTTGACGTTTCAAGGCATACACAACGTCGTCCGTGGCGATGACGGTTATTCAATTGGCGTGTTCTGTTTAAGTTACGGCATCTCTGATACCGTATTCTCATTAACGTTAGCTGTACGCTCGTTTCATTTAAGGCATTTCCGAAAATTAACGATGAGAATTCATCCACAATGTGTCCAATGTATTTTATATAGACATTCACTATAACATTAACGATGAAAATTCCATCCGCTTTATCGAGACAATATTTTTTATCCTTTATTTGGGTTTTTCGCCACTATCTAAAACTCAAAAAATATCAAAAATATCTGTTCTTATTTAATATATGAACACGCCACAATCATTTCGACATTACTTATCGAGACAATGTCTCCCTTTTCTATGTGAGTGTGGATTTTGAAAAGAACCTTTCTTTATGCCCGGAGTTCTTTTTTTTATAATATCGCAAATCGTCAGTAAATCTAACCGCCAAAATAGTGTAGAGAGTACGCCCCTGACATACATTCAAGGCATACACAACCATGGCGATGACGGTTTTTCTCTTGACGTGTTAGGAATTCAGTTACTGCATCTCTGATACCTTATTCTCATCCACGTTACTTCAATTTGTTTTGCGCTCGTTAAATTGAATGCTTCCCCGAAAATTAGGGATGGAAATTCATCCCCACCTGCTTTATCCACAATGTGTCCGTCTCCCCCCTTTTTCTATCTTATTTTATATGTGAGAAAATTTTCTAGATAATCGTATAAATAATGATGAAAATTTCACCTATGTTGTCGACAATGTATCCCTTTTTTTATGTAAGTATTTTTTTTTTGTGGTTCTGAAAAGAACCGGTTTTTTGTGTCTGTCTAGAATTCGTTTTTTTGTTTGTTTTCTTTTAATATTGCAAAACATCGGGTAATTTAACCGCCAAAACCGTAGAGAGTACGCCCTTGACGTTTCAAGGCATACACGACGTCCATAGCGGTGACAGTTTTCCTCTTGGCGTGTTCCGTATAAGTTACGGCATCTCTGATTACGTTTTCGAGGAATACTTTCAAGACACCTCTGGTTTCTTCGTAAATCAAACCGGATATGCGCTTGACGCCACCACGTCGGGCCAATCTTCGAATTGCAGGTTTGGTGATGCCTTGAATATTATCACGAAGCACTTTACGATGCCTTTTAGCGCCTCCTTTTCCCAACCCCTTTCCGCCTTTGCCTCTTCCGGTCATTTTTTTTTTTTTTAATTTTATATAATTATTTTAAATTCAAATCGACGATCGATTGGTCAATTCTTATAAATGAAACGTCCTCGTTTTGGATTGACGGAACACGACTGTCGGCATACATGACACATATGCTACTTTTGTCAGATTTCGGGAACGTCCCGCCCATTGCTCTCGACCCGACCAATAGCTAGTTGCCGGACCACTAGCGAGTCGCCTGAGAGAATAAAACACCAATTTTGGTATGCGTCGATCATCATTCTGTAATTGTCGTTCGATAAGTGCTCATCGTTGTCGACTCCTATCCGTAATTTAACCTTAGTGTTCTTGTACCTTTGACTGTACTTGTAATATTCGGTAAAGAGAGAGATGGCCCGTACGAAGCAAACCGCACGCAAATCGACCGGTGGCAAAGCTCCTAGGAAACAATTGGCGACCAAGGCGGCAAGAAAGAGTGCCCCCGCAACCGGCGGGGTGAAGAAACCTCACCGTTACAGGCCAGGTACCGTCGCCCTGCGAGAAATCCGTCGTTACCAGAAGAGCACCGAACTGTTGATCAGAAAATTACCCTTTCAACGTTTGGTACGTGAAATCGCACAAGATTTCAAAACGGATTTACGTTTCCAGAGTTCCGCAGTCATGGCTTTACAAGAAGCCAGCGAGGCCTATCTGGTCGGTCTTTTCGAAGATACAAATCTGTGTGCCATTCATGCCAAACGTGTCACCATCATGCCCAAAGACATCCAGCTGGCTAGGCGTATTCGAGGCGAACGTGCCTAAATATAATTAATGTAAATGTATATGTGTGCGTATATATCATAAAAGTATAACAAAAAACCGGTTCTTTTCAGAACCAACAATATGAGTATGTATAAATAAGAAAGGGAAAACAAACATCGTGCAAGAAAACCCGTTGTTTCGACTCGTTATACGAAACGATGCTTAAAGCAAAAGCGAAACATAAGCTTGGAGGTTTTTTTTTTTCATTTCATTTTTGATTCGAAATAATTATCAAGTTGCTCTTTTTCTTATTTCAGAATTATACGCTAATTTTACGTTGACATTGTTTTTTTTTTGTTTTTTTTTTCCTCGCTCGAAACAATTATCACGCCATTTTTTCCCTCGTTAGTGATACTTATAATAGAGAAAATAAGTAAATTTCACCATATTCTATAATATGGTGAAGGCGAGCGTTTGCCCCCTACGGTCCACGCCTCCTTAAAAGAAAATGTAAGGGGGGTTGCATTCAGGAATAGAGGGGATCTCAATGTGTTCTAAAATAGGGGGATCGCAACGCATAAAGGGTGTAGCAACATATTTTACTTAACTTTTTGGCCAATTAGTGGATCGCGACAACGTATTTATCGCGCCGGTTTTTCTCTCGCTAGTGATACATATACTATTGAAAATAAGTAATTTTCGCCATATTATAGGGTCCAATGCCTCTTCAAGACTAAAATATATAGGGGGTCTCAAAGTGTTCAAAAAATAAGAGGGTCGCAACGTTTTCTTACTTACGACGACGACGATTCTAAAACGATTGGGAACCGAAGACCTAAAGGATAAGTTAGATGTATTATTTGCTCGGAGTCGATTACAGACCGTTTATTTTTCGTTCTTTTTTTTATTATCTTTAACATTTGTGGCTCTGAAAAGAGCCGTTTTTTTTTTTTTCGTCTTCCGTTCGAAATAATTGTGACGCCAGTCTTACTTTTGTTTCATTCACGTATTTACTTTGAACTGGTGTATTTGGTGACGGCTTTGGTACCTTCGCTAACGGCGTGTTTGGCTAATTCCCCAGGCAGAAGTAATCTGACTGCCGTTTGAATTTCTCTACTTGTTATTGTGGACCTTTTGTTGTAGTGAGCCAAACGGGAAGCTTCAGCAGCTATCCTTTCGAAAATGTCATTAACGAAAGAATTCATGATCGACATGGCCTTGCTGGAAATTCCAGTATCCGGATGGACTTGTTTCAACACTTTGTAAATATAAATGGCGTAACTTTCCTTCCTCCTGCGCTTCTTCTTTTTATCGGTTTTCGAGATGTTCTTTTGAGCCTTTCCGGCTTTCTTGGCCGCCTTACCGCTGGTTTTAGGTGGCATTGTTGTTGGACAAACTGAACGATTTTACGTACGTATGGCAGAAGTTCGTATCGTAAACTGATTCTCGAACGGGCAACCTCGTCCGTTTTGTGACGGATCGTACGGGTTCGTTTAGCTCCGCCCATACAACTAACCGTCTGGTTCGTCCGTTGAGTATATAATGGGGTATGCCGATTAATACAGTATCAGTTCAGTCCAGGCAGCCGTTGAGATCGGACGTAGTTCGATCGCTCCCGCGCTCCTCTTCCGTCGAAGTAAACGTTTAGTGTTCGTTAGTAGTCGCGACCGCGGACTTGTCCACGTCGACGCGATGGACACCGACATCCTAAACATCAAAGATCAAGACCTTATGCGACTATCGAAACGACAGCTCGCTGAAGCCTGCAGCGACCTTCGGGGTCGCCTCGTTCGATGCGAAAGCCACCGCCAGACAGCAATGAGCATATTAGACGAGGCTAATGCTGAAAAGGAGATGCTAAAGAAGAGCGTCCATTCACTCGAGACCCAGATCAAAAATCTCCAGCAAAGAGAAAACCCGAAAACTGAATCAACACCTCCACCTCCCGAAGACGAGGCCGAGTCGGCCTCCGAAGAAGACAACCACGACCCAGGTTCCGAACCTGAAGAACCCCAGCAGGTCCCCGCCAGAGCCAGAAGGCGGAGACGCAAGAAAAATAGACAGCTCGCTGGAGAAGACACCGTTCCAGACGCTTCAACCGAAAACCCGGACTCCAGTCACCTGGGGACCGTCACCAGCCAAGACCCGCCGATCACGCCAGTCGACCCCGCACCCAGTGCGGCACCAGCACCGGCCACTGACACCGCTACAAAGCCGACACCGATCATCCTTCGGGACATATCGGCCTTCCTCGAGGTGGCCCGCCACCTCGAAAAAAGCAACGTGGCCATAGGGCCAGCCAAAACAATCCCGGACGGGGTGCTGCTAACCCCCCGTTCTGACGAAGACAGAAATGCAATTCTCCAGCATTTCACAGAAAAAGGCTACCGCTTCCAGGCCTTTCAAAACAAACCCAAGTTCCTGCACGTCCTCCTGAGAGGAATAGCGGAATCAATCCCGATCGAAGAAATCAGACTCGAGCTGACAAGCATGGGTTTCCACCCGATAAGAATCATAAGGTGGCAAACCAGCCAGATGATGCCGATCGCGATAGTTCAAGTCACGGTCCCATCAGACGAATCCAACATCTTGGAAACAAGCCGTTTTCAACAACAATCCATCCAAGTAGTGGTACAAAGAAGAAAATCCAGAACACGACAGTGTTTTAATTGCCACAAATACGGACATATCTCATCCCAATGTGAAACAACATCAGTTTGTGTAAAGTGCGCGGGTTTTCACCGTAGCAGTGAGTGCAAGCTGGACCCCAACCAACCGCCGAAATGCTGCAACTGTGGGGAATCGCATACGGCGAACTACTACAGATGCAGCGAAAACCCCAACCGGAAACCAGCCTCGAAGACGTCGTCTCCGAAGCGGATTCCACCAGCACCTGCAGAGCCGACCTCCATTATGGCCGGATTTACAGCCCAAATGCAGCAAGTGATGTGCCTCCTCCAGACACAGATCAACACACTACTCAAACTACAGCAAATACCTTCTGGATTACAAACGCAAAGCAGCCAAGACGACGCGACCTCCGCCATCCAGGCCCAGGTCCCGACTGTCTAGCCCCTCCTTCGCGCTGGTAATACAGTGCACATACTTACCGGCCAACCTAGGCCCGCCCCCATCTTCATATTAACCTCCAAAGTCGACCAAGACTTTCTTTCATTAATCCACCTGCAGAATCTACTGGCAACAAGTCAGTAATTTCATGGGTCAACTAGAGGCCCCCAAAACCATCAGTACCCTTACAGGGTTTAATTCAGTTTATATGAGTAAGGGCCGAAAGGCTAGCTCACAAACCAAGCTGACAAAATAGAATAAAAAAATAATACAGTATCTCATATGACTCTGCGACGTTCGTGTCGTACGAATCTGAACGGTTATAGTTAAAAAAACAAAATAAAATAACCAAACATGTCCGGACGTGGAAAAGGTGGCAAAGTTAAAGGGAAAGCAAAGTCTCGCTCGAATCGTGCCGGATTGCAGTTTCCTGTCGGTCGTATTCACAGATTGTTGAGAAAAGGAAATTACGCGGAACGTGTCGGTGCCGGAGCACCGGTATATTTGGCCGCGGTGATGGAATATCTAGCCGCCGAAGTATTGGAATTGGCGGGAAATGCCGCCAGAGATAACAAAAAGACGAGGATTATACCACGACATTTACAATTAGCCATTCGAAATGACGAAGAATTGAACAAACTATTGTCCGGCGTGACCATCGCACAAGGGGGTGTTTTGCCTAACATTCAGGCCGTGCTATTGCCAAAGAAGACCGACAGTAAAACGAAATAAAATATTAAAACGGATTGCTGCATCCCTGCACGATGGATCTTTACCTGATTCGAAATATCGGTCCTTTTCAGGACCAACAAAACATCTTTGGAATGAAAAAAAAAATACTATCGATACGTATTCCTTATACAGTTGCATGATCTATAGATATACTTTAAGTATGTACATCAATTAAAGTTAAATGAAATGCCTGACAGGCATAAGACAATAGCATTATCAATAAAAAAAATACCTCATGATCTCCTTAGCGTTTTATCGATATGAATCGAGAATTACGTGACTGGGAAACGTTAAAAACACCTGAGAAACGCAAAAAAAAACCGCTACAAATGGAGGGACTTAAATCGGCATAAAATCCTCGCGGGCATCGTTCGGTGGTAACCTTTTCAAATAGTTAGTAGTATCGATTTAATATTACCTTTCGGATATATATATATATATATATATATATATATATATATATATATATATATATATATATATATATATATATATATATATATATATATATATATATTATATGTATATATAGATATATATATATATATATATATATATATATATATATATATATATATATATATATATATATATATATATATATATATATATATATATCAGTATCATGACTTAAGGGATGTTTATTCTTAATTTTTTTTCAGTGACATTAAATGTTGTGGTTCTAAAAAGAACCGATTTTTGAAAACCGTAAAGCTTTTGTAAACGTGCAGGTTTTCTACGTCTTCTCCGGATGATGATGATGATGATGATGGAGGTGGTTAATACGAGACGGTCGTTGTAGTCAACAATCTGTGTTGTGCACATTCGATTTCTTCATACCTCTTGATCGAGATTATGATGAAACCACAAAGGAGAGAACCGTTTACTTCTTCTTTTTTGGGGAAGCTGCTTTCTTCGCTTTGCCTCCGGTTGCGGCTGGAGACTTGGCACTTTTCGGTTTGGGAGCCTTAGGTTTCTTGGTAGGGCCAGCTTTGTTTGATTTCTTCGCTTTCGACGGTGATTTTGCCTTCGATGGCACCGTGGCGGCGGCGGCGGCGGCGGCGCCAACTGTTATCGCCGAAGATCCCGAACTAGCCGATTTTCCCATTTTCTTTTCGACGGCCTTCTTCACCGATACCTTCTTCTCGGCGGCGGCAACTTTCTTTGGTTTCCCGGTGGCCTTTTTGACTGTCTTTTTTTTTTCTGCCGTCGTCGTCGTCGTCGTCGTTCTCTTCGCCGGACTCTTTTTACCGCCTGCTTTGGTTGCTGCCGTAGTGTTTCTTTTCCTTTGACCACCACCACCACTAACGGAGGATGATGAAACAACACTTGCCGCCGATTGTTTCGTTTGAACCGACGAACTAGACGACGCCGCTGCTGCCAATTTAAACGAACCGGACGCCCCCTTTCCTTTAGTCTGAACCAAGGTGCCTGATACGACCGCCGATTTTAAATATTTCTTAATGAAAGGCGATACTTTCTCGGCATCGACCTTATAGTTGGCGGCGATATACTTCTTGATCGCTCTCAACGACGAACCTCCCCTTTCTTTCAGACCCTTAATGGCGTTGGTTACCATTTCGGCGGTGGGTGGATGCGTAGCTTTGGCTTTGGGATTTTTTCTTTTTGCAGTTTTTTCTTTTTTCGATGAAATCGTCGCCGATGCCGCCGTTGTTGCTGCTGTAGGTGCAGATGAAGCCCCTGAACCACCGCTACCCGTTCCTAACTGATTAGATGGAGACGTGGCTTGACCGCCGACTTCTGCATCTGCCATTTCTCGTTGTCGTCGTCGTCGTCGTCGTCAAAGATTGATAAAATATAACAGACAAATCTTTAGTCTCACGATGAAGTGCGGTACCGTAACGATGCTCGCGCGACAATTACGTTTTACTAAATGATTTTTTTGTACCTACAGATGGCCTATCTTACCCGAAGGGGCGAACGGAGGACTGAACGTCTACGCGTAGACACTGCTCCGTTTTCCGGCTTAGCCGAGACCTTTAACGAGGTTGGAACATTTTTTTAATTTTGTATTTTTCGTTAATAAATGCCATATTCCAGATTACAAAATTCATTCAGACTCGTTGTCATTACCTTCAGGATACAGCAGCTGTTCGGTTCGTGTCGATCTGTCGACAAGATCAAATTAAAAGATCCACGACAAACCTACGATTTCGACATTTCAAGAGAAACATTTTATGTGCTTCGATTATTTCGGATAAATATGGGATAAATAAGATATAGCCCCGTCGATGCCAATACCTCCAATATATCACCGGTCGATTAAGTACACGGATTCGTAGAGCAATAGATAACCTTACTGGAAAAAAAAAACTATTTTCGGCGACCTGCCATCGATCTTCTCTCCCATCGAAGGGAATCTAGTCTCGTTCTTATCCTTCGTCTTGGCCACCACCTTGCTAACTATCGTACCGTTATAATACATTTCAATATGTTTATTATTGGCGGATAAGATAGGATCAATTATCAAACGTACTGGAGATCGAACGCACATTTAAAAGAAAGACATATCCGTAATCGCAACGATTGGAGAAGTTAGGCTAGAAAGTTCTCTCGATGGCGATTCTTGGGCGAAAACGGCGTCCGTACTTATCAGTAGCTACATGAATTATTCGATCCGATCATTTCGATTAAATACGTAAAAATAAACGTATGTGAACCAAGTCCAGTCGTATTCTCACCGATGTCACCTCAATTAATTTTAAGCACGTTTATTGTAACGACTCTCCACCGATTAACGGGAGATATTCCACCTTGGTTGTCCATAATCTCCATGTCTGTCTATGTTATTTATTTTTTTTTTTTTTAATTGTCGTTTTATGGACTCTCGGGCAATTAACGAAGTGAATTCCACTTTCGTTATCGACAATGTTCTCTCTCTATTTTTTTTTATAATTTAGAATGTTATTTTGTGGTCCTGAAAAGAACCGTTTTTTTTTTGTGTCTGGATTTCGTTTTTTAGATATTTTAAAACGTCAAATAATTTATCTGCAACTTAACCGCCGAAACCGTAGAGAGTACGTCCTTGACGTTTCAAGGCATACACCACATCCATGGCGGTGACCGTTTTCCTCTTGGCGTGTTCCGTATATGTTACGGCATCCCTGATAACGTTCTCGAGGAACACTTTCAATACACCTCTGGTTTCTTCGTATATCAAACCCGATATACGTTTGACGCCACCACGTCGGGCTAATCTTCGAATGGCGGGTTTGGTGATGCCTTGAATATTATCACGTAGCACTTTACGATGACGTTTGGCGCCTCCTTTTCCCAAACCCTTTCCGCCTTTGCCTCTTCCGGTCATTTTTTTTTTTTTTCTCAAATACTTGTTAGTCAAACGGTCTTCGCGTCGAATCAACGAAACACATTTAATTTCTTAAACTTATATATGGGTTTCCGGGGAGGCCCCGCCCATCGTTCGTTACCGGGCCAATGGCCTGCAACGTAGGAGAGGGTATAACAAATTCGAGAGATTTTTTTTAATTGTCATTCGGCTGGGGCGTGTCGTTGTCGACCTCTGTGATTTAACCGTTGTGTTCTTATACGTCCGTCTGTAATTGTAATAGTCCGAGAAGAGATGGCCCGTACGAAGCAAACCGCACGCAAATCGACCGGTGGCAAAGCTCCTAGGAAACAATTGGCGACCAAGGCGGCAAGAAAGAGTGCCCCCGCAACCGGCGGGGTGAAGAAACCTCACCGTTACAGGCCAGGTACCGTCGCCCTGCGAGAAATCCGTCGTTACCAGAAGAGCACCGAACTGTTGATCAGAAAATTACCCTTCCAACGTTTGGTACGTGAGATCGCACAAGATTTCAAAACGGATTTACGCTTCCAGAGTTCTGCAGTCATGGCTTTACAAGAAGCTAGCGAAGCCTATCTGGTCGGTCTTTTCGAAGATACAAATCTGTGTGCCATTCATGCCAAACGTGTCACCATCATGCCCAAAGACATCCAGCTGGCCAGGCGTATTCGAGGCGAACGTGCCTAAAATATATTTTATATAAATCCGTACATATATATATATATATATATATATATATATATATATATATATATATATATATATATATATATATATATATATATATATATATATATGCGTATTTTATATATAGCAAAAAACCGGTTCTTTTCAGAACCAACAAAATGAGTATGTACAAATAATAAAGGGAAAATACATCGTGCATGAATGCCCGTTGTTTCGATTCGTTATACCAAACGATGCGTAAACCAATGGCGAAACATTTAAGCTT
>JARFXV010002255.1:52500-55818 GCA_031761425.1 Cosmopolites sordidus
ATTCTAACCCTTTCTTCACGGCCTGATATTCACATTCTCTCGAGCTTAGTCCATCACTCACTCTCCATTTTTTCTCCTGTACCCTTCCATTCTCATTCATTATCAGTCCGATTCCTCCTTTTTCATCCTTGGTCGATCCATCCACCCATATTCGCACTGCTTCTCTCATACATTCTTCGCTCATTTCCTCATTCTCTATTACTTCCCACGGCCATCTGTGCTTTTTCCAATCGACCCTTGCTTTTCGCTCTTGCTCTCTGTTCTCACACCAAACTTTCGCCCACACTTGCGCTTCTATGTGCAGAGGAGGAGTACCAGCCACTACCGCCAATGCCTCCGTCGGTGTCGTATTGTACGATTGCACAATCATCTTCAAGACCCTTCTCTGTACTGCATTTAAAGCCTTCTTAATTCTTTCGTCGCTGGCTTTTCCGCCCCAAATTTCTGCACCATACAACACCGCCGGCCTTACTACTCGCTCATAAATTCTTTTCATCACTTCTCTGGCTTCTTTCCCCAACCTCCTCCTCAACATTCCATTCATTCTTACAATCACTTTTCCTAATTTCTCTCTAACCTCTTTCACGTGGTCCAGATACAGGAACCCCCTGTCCAAAGTTATCCCCAAATATTTTATTTTATTCCCCGCTACAAGCCTGTCTTCCCCCATTCTTACCACTGGCGTTCTAATTTTCTTTTTTTTCCATACAAACATCATCTCGGTCTTTCCTGTATTGTACTTTACCCTCGCCGACCTCGCCCATTCTCTACATTCACTCCAATATTCTTCCCATTTTTTCTCTATTTTCTTCACCGATATACCACTCAATATTATTAGCTGATCGTCCGCAAACGCCTGCACCCACCCTTTTTCTTCCATCCGTTCCTCATCTGCTCTCATCTTTTCATTCATTCTTCTAAACCATCCGTTCATGTTCAGTAGCCACAATGTTGGCCCCAAACACGACCCCTGCGGACACCCTTTATCAATTTCCACTTCTACCCCATTGCTATTCACTTTCCTTTCACTCATAAAGCTGTCTATTATTTTTACTATCCTTTCATTCATTCTTACTTTCATTAGTTCTTCCAACACTTCCACTTTCGTGGCCATGTTGAAAGCGTTTTCCAAGTCTAGAGCCACCACCAGCACGTGATTCCCTTCTTCCTTGAATTCATTAATTTTCTCGACCACCTTTTCTATTGCATCCAACGTTCTTATTCCTTTTCTGAATCCATACTGCTTTTTGTCAATTTTCTCATTCGCTTCACATACTGCTCTTAATCTTCTGTTCACTATGTTATCTAGAATCTTTCCAAGCGTTGGTAAGAGGCTAATCGGCCTTTCCCCTTTTCCCTTTTTCGGCAGCCAGCAAATTTTTGCTATCTTCCAGCACTTTGGGAAGTATCCCATTTCCCAACACTTATTGTACATTTCCAGTATCGTCTCCTTACTTCTTTCCGATATTTTTCTTATCGCTTCATTAGGGATTTTATCTTTCCCCATGGCCTTATTCTTTTTTAGGTCCATAATGACATCGTTTAGCTCTTCCATCTTTATTCTTTCCCTTCCCACTTCGTCTCGCTCCCATTTATTCTCCTTTATCCTAATCGCTATTTCATTATATTCCTCTATCTCTTTTTCGTCGGATGCTGGGTGGTATTTCATGATTTTTTCTCTCTCTATAACGTCTTCTTCCTGATTTCCTTGCTTTCTCTTTCCTTGTTTAATTCCAAATTTTTTGAACACTTCCCAAACTCTATTCCACGGTTCGCTTTCGGTCAGTTCCTCAATCATTCTTTCCTCATACCGATTTTTCTTTGTCTTTACCATTTCTTTGTATCTCTTTCTTTCTTTCTTATATTCCTCTCTATCGTGCTGGTCTATTGTTATTTTTGACGTCATTATTTTTATTAATCTTCTTATTTTCCTCTTTTGCTGGCCGCATTCACCATCCCACCATTCATTTCCGTTCTTAATAATTATTCTTTTCTTTTTCATAGTTCTTTGACAAACTTTCCTAATCGCCTCCTGGTAATTGCTGATTGCCTCTTCCAATTGTTCCTCGTCTGCTATACCCTCAAATCTCGTTTCTATTTCTTCAATTTTCTCTCTAAACTTATCCCAATCCGTATTTCGGTAATCCCAACGCTCTCTTTTCCTCTCTCTCTCTTCTATATTTTCCGTTATCTCGGTCCTCACGTACCGGTGATCACTCAGCGTCTCGTCCTCGCACACCACACATTCATTCAATTCAACGCCCCTGTACCACAATACATCGATATAGCTGTTGCCCATTCCGCCTGCAAAGGTCGGGAGGCTTTTGCAATCATTCCCCAGAATCATTCCGTTGTCTATCGCCCACATTATCAGCTGTTCACCCCTTTTATCCTCTATTTCCCCCCCCCAGGCCTGATTTTTCGCATTAAAATCCCCCGCCACTATTAGCTTCCCTTTTCCAAATTTCCCTTTTTCGTCAGTGAATACGAGTCCTCCATTACTGGGTTCCTCGTACACACTAACTACTTTAATATCCCCAATTTCTACTGTAGTGACGTTTTTACTCGATTCTTCGTCTATCATTATTGCCCTTATACCCTCCCTTACCAGTATTACCGCTTTTACTCCCAGCCCTTTCCTGAAAATTTCCCACCCTTCCCACGCGCTCATCCTGTGCGGAGGCTCCTGCACCAGCACCACGTCTATTTCCCATTCAACCGCATTCACTCTCATCAGTCTCTCCGCTTGCGTTCCTCTTCCCAAATTGATCTGCAGTATCTTCATTAGTACCCGTAGTCTACTCGTTTCTTTGTGTCAGCCATCCTAGCCGCGAATATCGGACATCCCTTATCGTTTGCCCCGTGCCTAACGCCATCTTTTAAACCACTTCTCACACAGTTCACGCACTTCTTCTCATTCCTGTCACACTTCCTCATATCGTGTTCACCACCACAATTGCCACAAGCTACTGCTGCTGTGCAATGCCTCTGCAGATGTCCAAATCTGCAGCACTTAAAACACTGCAGGACATCCTCGAATACTTCCACATACACGCTAACCAAACCAACATTCACTCGTCCCCTTTCAATTAATTTTCTACACACATCAGGCCTAACTTCCAAGACCCAATTCTCCTTCGTCACATCCCTACATGTAAACTTTCTGATTACTTTAAAAACATTCATTTCTCTTTCATTCCCGACAATCTGTTTTATTTCCTCATTCTCGTTTATTATTTCACTCATTAGCTCGCTGTCTCTATACCCTTTCTCAACTCCTGTTATTTTTACTTTTGGCTTAATCTTTTTTCCTTCTCT
>JARFXV010002256.1:0-155000 GCA_031761425.1 Cosmopolites sordidus
GGCTCGAGCCCAGCTGACGACGGCTGTGAGGCCAGAAACCGGTCCTGGGAGGTACTCTTGTCTCGACGTGGTGGCGGCGACTGATTTGAGACGAGCAGTGGTACGTGGAAGTACGGATGAAAAATTTCTGTTTTTCACATATATATATATATATATATATATATATATATATATATATATATATATATATATAAACAGGGTGATTAAAGGTGACGAGTACATTTTAGACATATTTGAAATTTTAGACACTTATATAAATAAATATGAGCTCTCTATTTAAAATATTTTCTGTGCTGCGATGTTGCCAAATCTACTCGTAGCTGATACCGACTTTGTTTTTTTAAATGGAATACCCTATATATTATTACATTTTTAGATTCTATGAGGTATTTTGACTTTCAACTTTTTTATGTAACATATGCGATACCTATCTTGAGCCATTTCGGAAATAAAAAATATGTTTTAAGAAATTTTGCAAGAAATATCCCTGAATATATAAACATTTCATTTTACAACCAGCATAACTAGATATCTGAATTTTTGAATACGGTTTCTTTATAGGTTGCTTTATGATAATATGATATGAGAATTAATTTATCACATACAGGGTGTTTACAAAATAGTGCGCATTTAATAGTACTTAAAAATGCATGTTATGTAGGATTTTTAAATGGAACACCTTATATTTTATAGTAGAGCACAAAAGAGCAATATATTCTGTATGTAAAAGTGTTGAGTGATAAGCCGACCGCGGTGGTCTGGTGGGTTAGTCATCCGCCTGGCAATCCAAAGGTAGCTGGTTCGATTCAAGCGCTCGGATGGCTGTTTTTCTTTAATTCTTCTGTTCGTCTTACTTCCTACCCCATACACACACATATGTACACTTACATATACACACACACGCACACAACATATCCACACATAAATGTCGCGATTGTTTCTAGGCAAGAATGGTAAAATCCGTCAATGAATTACGCCTTAGTCACGCCAGTTTAAGGCTAGGTAAGGTCGGATGTCTTCTGAGAAGTGTTCTACGTTGATCACTCGCCAGTCGGTAGGCTTCCTGATAGACTTATGGGTAAGCACATAACCAAGGCTTGATAGCTTGAGGGGGGTGCTGGCCTGGGATAGATGCCTGATGTGCCTCTAACAGTAAATCCTTTAATTTTTGTTAAGTGATGATATACCTATTTTTAGTGGTGACTTATAAGCAAAAAATCAAAATAATGCAATTAATGTAAAGATATTGGTTTATTTTAGTAGTGGACCGCGGCTGGCTAGGGTGACAATATTTCTAAACAAATATTATGTAAATATATATATGTGACATTATTAGTTTGATAATTTATAATTAGCATATTTAAGTAGTAAGTGTCTCAGTAAAGAATGACAGGAATTAACTATTCGAATGTAGTGATCATGATTTATTTTTTATTTTATTATATGGACAGTGTGACAAACTTATCGATCGCACCTGCAAACAATTTAACGGAATTTGTCCTAATTTAACCCGAATGAATAAAAGAAAATTTAGACGGATTCAAATAAATTCTATAAATTTTGGTTTTTTGAAGGCACCCCGGAATTTGACCAAACCCGTAACATCTGATGAGGATAACGACATTAACATTCTGTAAAAAAGCTGAAGACAAGCTGCATATAACAATCTCCTCAATACAAAGAATACTGAAAAAACACAGCATGCGTCCTTACAAATTTTCTAAAGCTCAGTTTCTTAAGCCAGACGATTGCCCTCAAAGAGTGGAATTTTATGAAAATTTATTAGTTCATATTTTGGATCCACAAAGATCCACATTTTGTATAAAAAATAATCTGGACTCATGTGTCCAAATTTTCGAGAGAAGGAGTTTTTAACAGACGAAATTGTCACTTCTGTGTCAATAAAAAGACTTATTTTACCAGGGTTTCCGCATTCCAACAGAAATTTAGTTTTAATGTTTTTTGTTAAATCATGAACACATAAATTTGACACTTTATTTACGATAAACAGTTAATTTCACGAAAGTATCTAAAAATAGTGACAAAAGTAGTAGGGGATTTGACAGAAAATCTTCAACTGGCAGTGTATCGAAGCAGCTGGTATCAGCTTGATGGTGCTCCGCACACTGCATACAAGAAGTAAGCAGGCAACTCTATGAACTATTCCAAGATGGTGGATTAGACGTTTGGGTCTGTGGAATAGGCCGCCGATATCATCTGATTTAACTTCTATTGATTTCTATCTTAGGGAACTATAAAATACAATATTTTCAAAACGCCAGTAAACACTCGAGAGGAGTTATAACAGCAAGTGAATCAAGCATTCGCAACCTTAGATCCTATTGAGATAAGAAGAGCCGCCACGGAAGGGGTCCATATTAAAATTTTGACCTATTTGGAGGTAAACGGTCAGCGTTTCCAACATTTGCTATACAAATATTTTTTTAGATAGTATTATATTTCTAATTTCAATTTTGTGTTATTGTTTACTAAAATAAAATAAACCGTTATCTTTGCTTTAATTGCAGTATTTTGCTTTTTTTGTTTATAAGTTGAAAATTGTTAAAATTTGGTATATCATCACTTAATACTTTTAGATACAGAATTTATTGCTCTTTTGAGCTCCACTATGAAATATAGGGTGTTCCATTTAAAAGGTCATTATTTTGTAAACGCCCTGTATGCGATAAATTAATTCTCGTGTCACATTGTCATAAAGCAATCTGTTAAGGAACTATATTCAAAAATTTAGGTATATATCTATGCTGGTTGTGACATAATAAATGGTTGTAAAATATTTTTTATTCAGGGATGTTTGTTGCCAAATTTCATAAAAAAAATTATTTCCAAAACAGCTCAAGATAGGTATAGTATATATATATATATATATATATATATATATATATATATATATATATATATATATATATATATATATATATATATATATATATATATATATATATATATATATATACATATATATATATATATATATATATATATATATATATATATATATATATATATATATATATATAAATATTTAAAATGATTCACATCATCTAGAAATGTTATAATATATAGGATATTCCATTTAAAAAACGAAGTTGAAAGTAGCTCCGAGTAGATCGGGCAACACTGAGGCGCAGAAAATATATTAAATAGAGAGTTCATATTTATTTACATAAGTATCCAACATTTAAAATCATTACCCAAGTAGTTTTTCGTAAACGTCTAATGTACCATCCAACGTAAATCACCCTGTATATAAATGGATGTTGGTATATATGAGATCGAAAAAACTCCGACACCGTTTGATCGATCACTATGAAAGTTGGCACATCTAAGTATTTTTTCATGGAGAAGATTTTTATGCTATCCATTTTGTTGTAACTCGCCACTAGATGGCGCTGCAGAACATCAGTTTCTATACCGTATAACCGATCATTATGAAAATTTGTATACATAGGTATATGAACACGGGAATTATTTTTGTGCTATCCACTTTGTTGTACCTCGCCACTCGCCAAGAAACATTCACACATAATCATAAATCATTCATCACAGTCGAGGACGGGAGTCGAACCCGTTATCGCGCTAAATCGAGCCCTAACTCTGCTGTAGCTCGGGTTACCACCGTAGGTATTGCATCAACTCTGTCAGCAAAATAAAATTTATAAATGATTGAATTCAGTGTTCTGACAATAAGTTGAAAATAGAGGTGAAACTATATTCTATCTAAATTTCATCTCATATATCAAGGTGCTAATATCATGTAGAATAAAGCCGTTATTAATGATTGCGTCTTCCTAATGAGAATACGTGATAAATAATCCACCAATATATTCTTAAAATATTTTGTTTGCTGTAAAAATGAAAAGCATATGGATATGTATGGTATATGGTTTCAATCGAATAGTGTTACACACCGCACATAGATTATTTTTTTGAACGTATTTTCACTTTAAATGAAATTCATATTGCCACTGGGATATTAGGGTTTAATATAATAAGTAGTTTCTTTGCAGCTCAAGTTGATCAGTTTTCTTGGATGTAATTTTCTAAAAATTTTACATTATTAGATACTGCAGTTTGATAATAATCTGTAACAATTTGATTGATTATTAATTTCATGGCATAGTTTTGGAAATTTTTGCTTAAAAATCGTAGTTTGTTGATTGAAATATCATACACAAGATTCATTTCTAAAGAGGAGTACTATGGTGATTCATATAATAAATTTTAATTATAACTTTTTCTGAAACTCTTTTAATATTCACAAATGTACATATTCACAGAACCTTATACCTTTAGCTGTATGCACATTTCATTATATATTTGTTATAATTTTCACTTACAAACAAAATATTTTAAATAACGATAACGAAAAAATTAATGTTTTATCTAGACTGATACATACGAGGTTTGAATAAATTAATGAGACTGATTTTTTATAAATCTTTATTCTATTGAAATTGGAATTCTACATTGTTTCCTTCAAGGTAGTTCCCTCGAAAAGTCATACCGCGCTGGATACGGTTTGTCTACTCTTCATTACAGTGCTGGAACTTAGATACTGGAATCGTCTGTAGTTAGTAGGTTATGTCCTTTCAATTTTATTCAATACTCCAAAAAACCGCCTTTTGAGGTGAATTTTAAATCTTGGGGGTTAAATCAAGGGTCAAATCGTTGAAATAGGTGGGCTGTGAACCCACAGTGAGGCTTTTACTTGCCAAAAACTCGTTACTTGAAACCGATTTGTGGCAAAAGGCAATGTTGTTCTTTATGTGCGGTTTAACACGAATGAACATTTTCGAAGCATTGTAAGAACTTCTCGATAAATATGCTGGTTTACCGTTTGGCCTTAAGGCACAAATTCTTTATGAACAATCCCTTGGCTATCAAAAAGTAAATCAGCATGATTTTGATGTATACCATTCGTAACTCTGGCGCTTTGCTTCCGCATTGTTCACACGTTCCAAAAAATACATGTTTCTCCCTTATTGTCCTTGCGGGCATGCTTTCTGCTGTTTGATTCTGCAAAATCTGATGAACATCATTCTGAGCGTCATCCGTCGATCAGAACGCATAAGATTCCGAATTTTCTAGATATTTTGATCACTTCTTGCAGTTGAAGGCCTTCCGCTGCGAGGCTCATCATCAATCGAGCTTCGGCTTTTTTAGAATGCCTTAAACCACCTGAAAACATGTGTCCTTGACAAAACATTGTTTCAATAGGTCAGTTAAACAATTGTTCTATTGAAACCTTTGGTGTGAAATACTAAACTTGAAGACATTTACCACTAAACACCAAATTACTTGTTTGAATTTCTCGACGCACGTTTCGCTAACCATGTCAGCATCATCAGGAGATGTTAAATCAAATTAAATAAAAAATGAAATTAAATCATCACAAACTTGCATTGAAGATGCATCAGGTGTTGAATTGCATCTCCCGCAGATGAGAAACCAACAGTACTGTCAAATCGAACGCTGTACCACTAATGTCATTACTTTATTTTACACATCTCGTATAACACAATAAAATAATGGTACTAGACGGAAATTTATCTAGAATTCTGTAGTGGCTTGTCTCTAAGTTTTAGATTTGGTTTGGTCTTATGTTAAAATAAATTTTCCTTGGACGTATTCTGCAGCTTTAGTCCTCATCAATAACTTCTTTATGTCTAATTAGTTTAACTATATTTTTGTCAGATTATGGATAAAAATCTGCATTTATATTTGGATTTAATATAGGACAGTGAGCGAAAGGACAGTAAAAAAAAGGACAAAAAACAAGATATGGAGTGGAAAGAAATGAAATGTAAACAAAAAGGAGGTTTTGTGAAACAATCTTGTTTCATGATAATGATCATGAAGAATTTTTGTCAACCAAGGTTTTAAAATGTAAAATTAAATAAAAAATTATTTACTAAAAACTGTTTTAATCTCTGTATTCTTCGGGCAATACATCTTCCACAAAATCGACAAAATTTCCTACTTTGGTAAAAACTGTCGTTTTCTTACTCGGTTTCAGTTTTCTTCCAAATGACACCAAACCAACCAACTTGCCATTTACTGTTAAAGGCCCACCACTGTCTCCCTGAAATTGAAATTTAAAATCATTGTTAGTAAATATTTCTTCATTGGTTTTTAGGTCAGCAAATTTTAAAGATTTAAAATTTGTGAATAAAAATAGATTCACTGTCTAATTCTGGTAATATTTCAAAAAGATCAAAGAAACATGTAAAATTTTCGCTATTTTTCAAAAATTAAGCTTACCTGAAAATTATTGCTTATTATTAATAATTTTATTGTTTTTTAAATATTTTAATGAATTAAAATTTGTAAACCAGTTTTAAATTACTTGATTTCAATACTTATATATCGATATTATCATTATGAATTGTGAAACTTTTTTACAAAGTTACTTTATCGCAACTCACTTTTAATTGACAAATTTTTTCATCCCAACACATCAAAGTTACAACATGCTACCCTACACTATAACAAATTCAAATTAGTGAATCTTGAATAAAACAAAAGATATAATTGAAACTTTGTGTGCATCATTATCAATAAGTGAAAACTCAATATTTTTATAATTGTTTGTCAAATGTTACTCAAACTACCTTAGGGCTTAATACTTTAAATTGCGCTAGTTGACAGATGTTGGGCATATTGTTATTTTAACGTTGATAGTCAGTATTTTCGTTTCCTTCTCATTTATTTCTATTAAGATTAGTCCTCAGTCTGATCTCGCAAGAAGTGAAGTGTCATCGGCATATAGTTATATTGTCGTATCGGCATATTGCCATCAGCTTAAGTTATTCATTTTCATGCCGTCAATACTGATACCACCCATCCAATCCTCGAGAGCTCTACGAGCTTTTTCGAAAATTGGTCAAATGGTAAATAAATGTTCACGTGTACCTCCCCCTGGAACAAACCCAGTTCTGAGTCTGCTCTGGGAGAATCTGTCATAATAAGTAGGATTTTAGGATTGTAGGATTATAATGTGTAGTGGATTTTGCTTCCACATAGAATATAAGTGTAAGGCAGTGAATTTCGCATTTTCCTCTAGTGCCTATGTATAGTTGAATCAATTCTGAGATCGACCAATCTTCTACACCCACACTTTTTGGTAGATATTGTGAGACATGCCTACCAGTACTTCATCCATTGCATTAATTATTTCTGAGCTGAATCTATCCCAACCTTAGGCTTTATCGTTTTTGTTGACTGTCTATATCATAGTATTTACACTGCATATAACATTTCTTATTTCTATTTTTAAAATATCTAGTTCGCGTGATTCCAAACTAGGTATACTTGGATTATATCCATTTTGTATGAGTTTGCTAAAATATTGTTTCCATTGTGTTAAAATGCCATTGATATCTGTTATTTTTTCTCCTTGTGCAATCTGTATTATCCATATATGCGGTGTATATTTTCTTCGCAGCTTTATAGAGGTCTTTGGTATTGTTTGAGTTAGGATGTACTTGGAGTTCTTTAATATAATTATTTTTGTTTTTTGATATAATCATTTTTATCTCTTCTAGACTTTCTGGATTTTTCGATTAACAAGGAATATTTAAGACAAAGTTTTGAGTGTGCATCCAATATTGGTGTTGCTGAAGTCCCTGTTTTTGTGTTATGTTTACTTCATCTACGAACTCATACACTTTAATTTGGTATTAATGAAATAAAAAATGATACCCCTATAGTTTTGTAAGGATTCTACTTAAAATAGTCTATTAAAAATAAAAGAAGAAAAACCAGATCCTGAAAGAAAAAAAAAATTAATATGCATTTTACTGATTCATTTCAGATTATTTGATAAGTATTGTCCAACATTCTATAGTAACACTTCTAGACTGCTGAACAGAAATCATTAATAACAACAAACACTATAATTTTTTTTTAAATCGAATTATATTTATCTAATATTGGTTAAGGTTTGTACTTAAGTTCAGGGCAATTCGATAAAATATCTACAAGATCTCATTTTTGTTATTCCATGATTTTCAGGAATATCAGCTTTTATTTCAATAAAGATTGTTAAGAAAACGGTCAAGATGAAATCAATATAGTCAACTTAAGGAAACAAAGAACAACTGCCCAGTTTTATTAATAATATTAACCAGAAAGAAAACACAGTAAAGTAAGTCTTTACTGAGTTTTCTTCCAGAGAAAAAATGTATATATATATATATATATATATATATATATATATATATATATATATATATATATATATATATATTCATATATAGATATATATATATATATATATATATATATATATATATATATATATATATATATATATATATATATATATATATATATTTGTGTTTGTTTTATGTTTTCCAGTAATAACCTTTCTTGAATTTCGTAAAAGATCTGTATCTGCTACAAAAATATTTCTCTTATCATTCACCGTCTTAATAAATATTTGAAACAATCAATAATCACAAGATACATAAAATAAATTCGAGATTGTCCTTTAAAAAAATAATGTGGTCAAAAAAATAAGTATGTTGATAATTTTCCTTCATATTATATCAGAATTTGGTTTTAATTGTTTCATTGGCATTGTTAGTGCAAGTTGTCTGTGCATACAAACATTTTAAAAACAATCTGCCATACTAATTGCAGGGAAAGTTTCCAGTTTGAATAAAAAAACACTTAAAACAATGTAAGGAGTTTACACGAAATTATTTAAATAGGGAACATTTGAAAAATATTCTTTTTCCGTTGAACAAAAGACATGTATTTAGTAATGATGGAAGAGTACGTGTTCGGTGTTGAGTAAATGAACATTTGAATACAAAAATACTATTGGTTGTGTTAAACATGATGTTGGTAATATTAAAATGTGGGATTTATTTTCATATGCCGAAGTTGGTCCAGTTCATTGGATAAAACAAACTTGACAAAAGAAATTTACTTAAACATCTTACAGAATATTATGTTGCCTTATGCCGAACAACGTATGCCATTATGGTGGAACTTCCAGAACGTCAATGATTCCAAAGACACCACCAAAAGTGTGAAAATTTGGTTGAATACACCTAGTGTTGTTTGTTTACCTTGGCCATCTCAGTCATGAATCCTATAGAAAATTGATGGAAAATTTTGAAGACGCATGTAACTTTCAGAAAAACATCAAATACCAAAAAATTATGGGACTTCAAGAAATCTGGTATTCCATTCCGGTTGAAGTTTGCCGCAATCTTATAAACTTCATGCCTAGACGATGTGCTGCAGTTTTGGAAAATAAAGGCAATGTAACAAATTGTAGCACTTTTTCTTTTCTTTAAGTTCTTATCTATTTAAAGTTATGTGTTTTTTGAAATTAATTTTTTTTTTGTTTATATTTATGATAAGGTACTCGATTACTTCATTTGGTGTATATATAAACTGTTTTGTTCTAGTTTATTTGTTGATATCAAATTAACTTATGATTTTTAAATAGAACTCTTATTTTTTTGGGCATATATATATATATATATATATATATATATATATATATATATATATATATATATATATATATATAGAGATGAACACTTTTGTTGGTTGCTTGACCAGGAAGGAGCCCCACCTATCCCTCATTCAACTGGGTGACATATGTTTCGTCTCTCGAGGTTCAGACTCTTCAGGGCGCCGAAATATACCATACCATCGAGAATAGGGAGACCCTATCGCCAGCCAACAACACATGTTTTGGGTTAGGGATAGGTGGGGTTCCTTCCCGGTCAACCAAGCAACAAAAGTGTTCATTTAGGTGGAGACGCAGGTTGTTGTGTGTTCCACATGAGATTGTTGAACCCAACGATTGGGTGGGTGATGACACTCAGTTACAGCTGTCTCATTGGATGCAGTCCAAGAAAATCTAGCACTACATATATACATATATATATATATATATATATATATATATATATATATATATATATATATATATATATATATATATATATATATATATATAATTGCATTTAATGCATAGCGGAATTGTTGTACTGGGTGTACAAATTAATTGGTAATTAAATATGCCATAATATAACTTCTTTCCCATTTCGTGGTTGGTATATCTAATAATTAAGTTTCAAAAAATAGTATTTTGGTACATATGTACACAATTTTATGCATTCGGTCAGATTCCCTTTATTGAGTTATCAACAACAACTTATCTGATTAAGCGATGCATTAGAGCCGATGAGTTCTTATATCGGTAGAAGAAGCAGGCGATTTGCCAGCTTCATCACGCTTGACCACATGTTGTAAATGGAACTAGTTATATGGATATCGTGTGTATATTGGGCTGGAAAATTCTCCAATATGTAGTTTATTTATCATATATCACCTTATCCGATTACTACTTATTTCGGCCCTTGTAACACTCCTAGCATGGAATAAAAAATAAGTTAGATTTTGATATTTAAAAAAAAACACCACCACTTCGTTACACTATACGTCTTATCGATTCAAATAAGATCCTCCACCATAAGTTTCGTAGTTTAAACTTTATGGTAAATTGTTTAATTAATTGTCCTTTAAACAAAGATAGTTATATAGTTATAGTTATAATTAATTATGGAGGTAACCGAAGTGACTGTATACAATAAGAATATTGTGGATAGATTAATAAATCGAAATAGATAATTTGTAGAGAAATATATAACTTATTCGACGGTATGCACTATAAAATATCTGATAAGTTGATGAAATGAGTCATTCATATCTCAAACCAATAGATTTTTGATATATGGAAATATGTGATTTGGAAAGTTTTAAAACAAAAAAGAATACCTGAAAATATTATACACTTTACTGGGTAAATGTATAGGTACATTCAGTGCTTTGTAACTTATGGTGGATATAGAAGTGAGGAATTTAAAATATTAACAGGTGTAAGGCAAGAGTGTATTTTGTCTTCTCTTCTCTTGAATGTTGGGCAAGATTATGCACTTAGAAATATAACCTAAGAGCAATGCGGTATCCAGTGGACCCTCAATTCTAGCTTAACAGACCATGAATACGAGAACTCTGCGAGCAGTGAAACAGTGCGGACGTATTCCTTCGCTCCGTTATCGGTTTTACAGCGACAAAAAGAGTGCGATAAAATTCTATGAATAAAAATAGAAACTAACGTTGAACGGGACAATATTTAAAATCACAAGTGCGGTACAAATTAACATTTTAATATTGCCTGCCCGTCGGGGCTGGCAAATGGAACAATGACATCTCAAAAACGTAACAGTGACCACTTATCTCCACCGATAAACGATGTACAATAACGATACCAGTGGGATCCTAAAAATATGTTAACCCAAAATAGATATTATTTACCACCAGAGCTAGAACCATCAGATGATAGCAGCCAGCCAGGAACTTCTTATACTAAAGTAAAAATACCGAAAATCCCTCCAATTTTTCTACATGGTCAACACAATCACAAAGAAGTTGTAAGCGATATAAAAAAAATAACCAGCAGTGAATTTACCACAGTAGCCACAAGTAAGTCGTTAAAGATCAATTTAATCTCTGACAATGATTATGGTGCTTTAGCTAAACATTATCTAGACAATAAAATTCAATTTCACACATATCAGGATCCAAATAAACCACTAGCAGTAGTATTAAAAAATGTTCCTCTCTCTCTAACTACAGAGGATATTAAAGCACTTTTAAACAATATGATCTGCCTATATTAAAAATTAATAGACTCTACTACAAAGACAGAACTCCAATGGCGGTAGTTATTGTCGAATTAACAGCAAATGAGAAAGCTGAAGATATTTATAAAGTAAACAGACTGGAAAACTCTGTAATCACAGTTGAATCAAGAAGACTAGCCAAAAACATTCCTCAATGCCACCGGTGTCAACAGACAGGGCATACTAAAAATTACTGTAAGCTTGATCCAAAATGTGTTAAATGTGCAGGTGATCACTATTATACCGACTGTGCTAAAAAAAATAGCAGACCCGCCAACTTGTGTAAACTGTAACGGTGAACACCCCGCAAACTACAATGGATGCAGCTATTACCTCGAGAGTACTGGATTCAGAAGAACCCCAAGAATAAATCAACACTATACATCAACCCACAATACTTACACCACTCAGACAGCAACTTCAAGTCAAAAGAAAACCTATGCAGAAACCCTAACACGCCTTTCACAAGAAAATCTCTCTCCATCATTCCTCAACAATATTCTCTCTACTCTCCTTGACCTTCTGAAACCGTATATCACACAAATTAAAAATTTCCTTTTAACAAACCTTTTCCCAATACTGTTAAATGGCCCATAATCAAAAACTAATTAACAATTATCAACAAACCTTCAACGGTCCTAAAATACTCAATTGGAATGCCAATGGAATTCAGGCTCAACGATCCATCTTTATAGCCTTCTTAGCCCGTCACAACATTGACATAGCCTGCATCAGCGAAACCCATCTTGCTAATAAAGAGAAATTGAAAATACCAAGTTATAAAATCTATCGAACCAATAGAGAAGCTAGGGTAGCCTCGGGCGGAGTCGCCATCTTAATCAAAAACAAAATATCTCACACACCAGTCGATATGCCAAAAGTTACAAGCTTAGAAATTGTATCAATCAAAGTAAACTTTCTCAATAGCACCAGCATCCAGTTATACACTGTCTACAAACAACCCAACAAAAAATTAATGGACAACGACTTACAGGCAATTTTTAATACCACAGAGGCAACATTGTTAATTGGAGATCTTAACTCCAAAGATCCAAACTCCTATATATTCTCCTAAGGCAAAACTCATCAATGGCAAGGTAAACTGGGAACTCTTCAAGAAGAGAATGGACTCCAAACTGGTACAAATACCTCTCACAACGAAAACAAATATCGATAAACAAGTTACACATATTACAACAACAATTCAAGAAAGCATACGCCTCTCAACAACGCCACCAAAAACAAGAAAAACATTTAAAAACAATACCCCTCCTACCTCTACAAATCAACTAATTAAGCAAAAGAATCGGGTCAGACGAGAATGGCAGAGAACAAGGGATCCTGCAACGAAAAATCTAGTTAATAACTTATCGCATCGCATTAAGCGAGAACTAGATACTCTTAGAATAATTGAATACCAAAAACGCATAAGTGATCTAGAGCCGCAAGATCCAGGATTGTGGAGATCTACTAAGAAAATCCTACGAAAATCGGAAGAAATCCCATCTCTTCTGGTTAATAATACATTACTACATAGCGATGAAGAGAAATGTACTGCTTTTGGTGACCACTTGGAAACACTGTTTGATCAACAGCATACACAACAGGCCTTTGCAAATTTGGTACAAAATGAAGTGAAAACCCACAGACCACTAGCTGGTGTAGACATTAAACCTACATCGCCACAGGAGATAATGTCAGTAATTAAAACCCTATCGATTAAAAAAGCACCGGGCCATGACCAAATACCGAATTTAATACTCAAATATGCAAACAAAAAGCTGATTGCCTACCTAAGTTCACTTTTTAACTCTTGTCTAAAATTGGGATATTTTCCACAAACATGGAAGCACTCATACATTTTGCTTTTCCCAAAGCCAGGAAAAGAACACAAATTTATTTCAAGTTATAGGCCAATAAGCCTCCTATCTACAATGGCTAAACTCTTTGAAAAAATTATATACGACAGATTAAACCAAGCGATTGTCAACGAGAACATAATTCCAGCCTTCCAATTTGGTTTCAAACAAGGGCATTCTATGTGTCATCAACTCCAACGCTTAACAGAAACTATAGAAGAGGGGTTTGAGAACAAGAAGTATACTCTAACCATATTCTTAGATTTGGCCCAAGCCTTTGATAGTGTATGGCATGACGGACTAAAACATAAAAAAACATCGGCTAAGATTCCAGAATATTTAAAAGCCATCCTTTTTTCATATATAAACGACAGATCCTTCCAAACATCCATACACAACGCAACATCAACTATTAGAAAAATTAAAACCGGCGTGCCACAGGGGAGTATACTTGGCCCAATTCTTTTTAACCTATATACACACGACATACCAGAAACAGAAGCCTCTCTTCTAATGTTTGCAGATGACACAGCTATTCTAATCAAGGAACAGAATCTTGAACTTGGGCTAACCAAACTTCAAGAAGCTACAAATACCATTGTAAAATGGCTCAATAAATGGAATTTAAAAAGCAATACAGAAAAGTGCGCAGCAAAAATTTTTACTTTAAGGAGAATCAATAACCCTCCGATTATTCACATAAATCAACACCCAGTCGCTTGGAAAACAAACGAAGAATATGTTAAATATCTGGGTGTACACCTGGATACCAGATTAACGTGGAGAATACACATAATTCGCAAACTCAACGAAGGGTATGCCAGACTCTCTCAACTCTACCCGCTTATCAACAGGAGATCCTCATTAAAAACAGAATGTACCTTATTGCTATACAAATCACTAATTCGGCCTTTAATCCTTTATGCATGCGTTATCTGGGGCAACGCATCGCCTACCAATGTACATAAAATGCAGGTTCTTCAAAACAAAATATTACGAATAGCTGTGAATGCCGAATGGTACGTAACTAATCGACAACTGCACCAAGAACTCGGTCTACTAACAGTGTCAGAGTATATTAAAAAACGAACGATCATCTTTCATCAGAGGTTAGAGCAATCTCCCAGCACTGAACAGTATCTACTAGGACGCAGAAACATACATACAAGACTGAAGAGGAAACTACCTCAAGATATGTATTTAGAATAGATTTGTGATGTTAATGTTAAAACTTTCATTACAACACTGTCTTGTAGAACAATTGTAATTGTTGAGCAGGCATTTCCATAAATAAAAAAAAAGACCATGAATACGCGGATGACATATGCCTTATGTCACATCATATATAACTCTATGGTCAATATGCTAAATAGGTTTGCAATGAAAGCCCAGAAAGTAGGCTTGAAAGTTAATATAATAATGACCAAGTCGCTGAGAATCAACATTAGAAATTTTAACAATTTTATCCTCAACAGGTAATCCATAGAAGATTAGAAGAGTTTTACATGCCTGGGAGCATGAGAGAGCCGTACATATTGGAGGTGTGGATCATGATTTCAGAAGCAGAATACGTAAAGCTAAAGGAGGTTTTGAAGCTCTGGCATCCTATGTAGATCTCTAGATCTTCTGCAAATTCCGTATTGTATTTCTTACAATTTTGCATGTTCCCCTGATTTCATGAGTATTACTCTCTTCGTTCGATATTAAAGCCTCTAGAGAAAAAATAATTGGCTCACTCCCTTAAATTGCCATATTTGACCGATATTGGTCATGTTATTGTTTTGTAGGCCGATAATAATTATTTTTGTGTTTTCCTCTTTTATTTATAGTCCGTAAATATGGTTTTATCCTTTATTTTTTTGATAATTAAGGTCATTTTTTTGCCCGATCTTGCAAGAAGCTTAGTATCATCATCATATCTTAAATCAATTCTTCTATAGGAACTTTCGGTGTGATACACTAAACTTAAATAGATTTACCACTAAACACCAAATAACTTTTATTAACCATGTTAATATCATCAGGAGATGATTTAATCTTATTGATATATTCATCATATATGTTAAGTAGAATTGACGACTTTATCTCGTTTCTTTATTGTCACAAAACTCATCGGATGTTCGATCTTCAGTTTTCACCACGGCTCTGCTTTTTTTGTATAAATGACAAATAAAGTCAATCAGCTGATACTCATACTCCCTTTTTCTGCAGAATTTGTCATAATTTCTCCCACTTTATGCTATCAAACACCTTCCTAATCAAACATACGGAGGTATATAGGATGGTTAACTTCTCTGGCTCTTTGGATTATTTGTTGAATGTTGAATATCTTTTCCCGTTTGCCTTTCCCCGGAACGAATTGAGCCTGTTCTGAGGAAATCGGCTATGATAAGTAGAATTTTAAACGCTCATTGATAATGTGAAGGAGGATTTTACTGGCAAGTGGAATGAGAGTGATGAGGCGGTAATTTTCGGATTTCTCTCTGGATCCCTTTTTTTATGTAGAGGTATAAATGCTGAGATCCACCAATTTTCTGGCAATCCAAACCTGGGGCTTAATCGTTTTCAGACTGCGTATAGCACTTTTGATTTCTGCTTTTAATATGTTAGGTTCATGTGTTGCCAAATTATGCCAAAATCATATACAACCAAATGGCGTACTATTATTGAAGCTATATGCTCCCCGTGGGAGTTAAAGAACCATGTACTTATTTATTAAAGGTACAATCTATTACAATTATACGTGGAGTAGAATTGTCCACCACGACTATGTATGCCTGACTTAATTACTTTTCCACAATGCGCTCTACACATAGAACAGTGATTTTTTTTAGAGGAACATATTTTTCATCTATAAATTTTGATAACCCCAGATATGACAATTGTGCTTATTAATGAACCCATTTAGCAAAATAAAGTAACGAACCCATTTAGTAAGAGAGAAGCTGCATCACCAAATAAAATATTGCTTGACAGCAATGGATCTGTTCTTCATTATTGAACTAGCAAAATTACGGCGTTGAAAATCGCCTTTTTCTTTTAACTATTAGATAATTTTAATCCCTATGTAAAATATTGTATTAAAAACAATAAAGTACGCCCAATTCATGCGAACGATGAGAAATTGATGTTATAGGTTCATTTTTAACACATTCACTTACAGTAATAATATATTTACTTGTACATTCTTTATTGGGCTTTCCACTTTTTGCTTTATTAATTACACAACCCTTTTTATGAACTTCTATACAAATCTTTAAATATAAAACTGATTTGGCTGTTTATGTATTTAAAAAATCACGAATTCTCTGATGGGAGGTTTTCAACGAAAACCAATTTTTTGTGTGCCAATAAATTCTATAAATGCGCTGTTGCAATTTATACCTGCCTATGATAAAATGTTTTGCATTTCTACGATTGCATTTTGTACGATATTCTAGTTACAGTTTTAATTTAATATGGCAAAATCTATATTGTAGTTAAATAAATTGTTATGTAGAGTGCTGATACCTTTCAAAAGTGGAAGACCAGTTCTATATTAGACATTTGATGCTTGATAAGTTTCGAAAACACGATAATGTCACTAATGCCATTAATGATGTTTATCATAGGGCCTTAAATAGCACTATATGTCAGCGTTAATTTATAAAATTAAAAAAAAACATTTCAGTATTTTCTACCATATATACAGTATGCCAGAAAACAACGGAACTTTTAACTAAAAAATCAATTAGTTATTTTGTCAAAATTATTTCTTAGCACTTTTAACCAAAGCTAGAATAGATTTTTTATGTCGTTCGGAATCGCCTCAATGAGCCTTCACGACTTCTTGATTGTAAAACAGTGTCAAAAAACTTTCATGGTCAGTTTGAGTATCGGGAACAAGAAATAGTCACACGGAGATAAATTAGGCAAATACCGAGGATGTTGAAGCACACAAACTTGTGTTTTAGTCCTCCTTTCTTGGTCGAAATCGAACAGAGGCTTTTCGTGTGTTTAAATCCATTTTCAAAATTTTGTGAATCACTTTTTTTGGTCGTATTTAATTCCCCCGCTATCCATTTCACAGTTGCACTTTTTTTCACAGTCACCGCTATTTTTGTTTTTTGACCGGACTGGCTTTGCGTTGCCTTACAAAGCTTCGCGACAGTCCTGGAATTGTATAAACGATTCCAGACTGGAAAAAAATCATCACCATGCATTTTTTTATCAATTTAAACCATCATAACCAGGACACGTCTCAACCTCTCAAACGATTTGCAATCGATTCTCTTTCGATTAGATACCCTCGACTTGCTTCTCTCATACTTAAGAGAAATTTCCATTATAGATTTGATATAGCCCATCATTTTACCAACAATAACATTATTTTCCCTCTCCCCTCCTTGCTTTCAATCTTAATCGCTTCTCTTAATCTATTCCATTCTCACTGGCTTAAGCAACATCCCTCGACACTAGCTTTATCGCTTACATCTCCACTTTAAACACTAACAGCCTTCGTCATCAAAATATAATATGGTCGCTAAATGGTCACTGTTAACGATGCGACCTTCCATTAAATCTTACTTACTTACCTCAATTTGAATATTTCTGTGAAAGTTTTACCGGGCTTGAAACAAAGTTTAATATTAGCTTCTTGGTCCATCTTATTTTTGTGATGAGTTGACAAAAGTTATTGTCATTTTAAGCGCTATAACTTGAGAATCGGTTGATCGATTCTAATGATGGCAGTCGCCTTTTATAGAGAAATACAGTATTCAGATTATATTTTGTTTCACTATTCAATTTCAATATCGATATGGCACCAATTTTTGATTTTGTGTTAACCACATTTCCACCATACGTTATGCACACAGAACAGTGATTATTTGTGCTGAGAGATATTTTTCATCTATAAAGATTTTGATTATTGTCCAGATATGACAATTGTGATTATTAGCGAATCCAGTTAGTGAAGTGAAGTAAGCCATATCACCAAACAAAATCTTGTTTGACAGCAATGGATCTGTTCTCCATTATTCAATGGTCTAATTAGCGAAACTACGACATTGTAAATGTCCTCTTTTAATTTCTAGATAATTTTAATGTTTATGCAAAATCCATTACAAAAAAAACCACCTAATTCGCGCAAATGATGAGAAATTGATGTTATCGGTCCATTTTTAACACATTCACTTACATAAATAATATATATATTTGTACATTCTTTATTTGGCTTCTCACTTTTTGCTTTATCACTTACATAACGATTTTCTATGAACTTCATTTTGATTTCACCTTCGAATAGGAAACTGTTTTGGCTGATTAGGCATATCAAAAGTCACGTTTTCAAAGACAGTAAGTTTTCATATTAAATGTGAATAGTGTAAATGCGTCCCAGCCATTTATACCTGCCAATGATCTTCTACATTTCTACACATTTGGATGACACTTTATTAGTGGAGGTATTTTTAATTTATTTAATTATGCTATGGATTAACGAAAAATAGTATGTTTTATAAAATAACATTTGACAATGATCTAGTTGTTTTAATTTAATATAACCTATATTGGTTAAATAAATTGATATGTTGTGTGCTTATTGTTAAATTAAAAAAAGGCTAATTCTTTAAAAATGAAAGACCAGAGTGTGGATAAATTGTATATTAGCAATATGATGCTTTATGAGCTTTATGTTTTATAGAGATATACAGGTTTCAGATTATATATTGTTTCAATAGATGGTGTTAGTAGTTTTCTTGAAATTTAAAACATTTCATTATATTTTGGCATACTGTATAAAATCTAAAAAACTTGTTGAAATTGATAGGGCTCTATTGTTGCCTGAAATGGAAGCTGATCCCAAATAAACAATCTAGGAATTAGCCAAAAAGCTTTAAACTTTATTGTTTATAATAGAACTGTGTTTAAAACAACTTAATAATATGCAGATAAAAGAAATGTGGTGTAAAATCTACGTTAAGTTGATTCAAGGTTGACCTTGGTGTAAACAAAATTCAAGGTGTAACCATCTGCGGTGCATTTTTGTTTAGGTTAGCAGAGATCCATTTCTTCAATAAATTGTTACTGGAAATGAAAAATGGATTTTATGCAGCAATCAACATAAAAAAACCTTAGGTTAACTCCTGGCCTAGCCACCTTTGACCACTGCAACACTAGATTTTTAGGATCAAAAAGTGTTACTGTTGGGATGGTGAGAGTTTGATGATCTGAATCCTAATGAAACCATAGGTGTTGAATATTATTGTGCTCAAGTTGATATACTAAACATAGCTTTGGCTCAAAAGGGTCCCAGACTGACTAATCAAAAAGGTGTTATTTTGCAGCATGACAATGTAAAACCTCATGGGGCCATAATCATCTTAGAAAATCTCGAAGAGTTAGGCTGAGAAGTTCATCTTCATTTACCGTATTCTTCTGATGGATCATCATATTACTATCTTTTCAGATCTATGGAACATCTTCTTCATGGAAAAAAACGTCGTGCGTTTGCTATTAAAACTGCACCCGCAGAATATTTGAATTCAAAATCATCTACATTTTACAAAACAGTGAATAGAAAATTTGTCAGACAGGTGGCCGAAGATTGTCAATAATGATGGAGGGAGATTATATTGTAGATTAAAACTCAATTAATTCTTAAAAACAATAAAATTTGATATATCATCAAAAACGGCTTTACTTATGGGTATACCTAATATTTACAGAAGGTAATTTCAAAGTTTGACTGAAATACATTTTTTCCGATAAATCTAATATGTAATGAAATCTCAATCTGAATATCTCAATCTAATTTTAGATATTTTAAATTTTTTTGGTGCTTTTAAAGTTTATTTTATATATGTTATGTAATCGTGATATTGAAACAAAATGTTTTTATTTAGATTAATATTTTGGTAAATACTTGCTTTGGTTTTTTGTTTAACTAGCACCTTTTAATTACTAGTAGCAACTCTAATCATCGGGTTTACATTACCTATATAAATAAAAACTTAATGCTATTCGTTTGTAAGCGCATCACTTGAGAACAGACCGATTTGGCTATTTTTTTAATGTCCCTAATAGTCCAAATAAGGTTTTTAAGGAAATAAAATTGGAAAAGTTGCCTGCAAAAATGGAAAAACTGCTTTCTGCTTTTTTCTGTTGGATTTTTGCATGAACTTAAGGCCATAACTCATGATTCGAACGATGGATATGTGTAGTTCTATTTTTGTTCTGTTTGTTATGGTCTTGGAAAAGTATTCAAGAAAAAAATCGAGACAGTTACAAAGGAAAGTTCGAAAATTCAGACAAACTGTAAAAATCATAATTTTTGTATGCACTCTCGATTATAACTGATGATAGGAACGACATATTAAGCTGATTCTTTTTTTGTTCTGTTCGTTATGCTCCCGGGATTGAAAATTTAATATTTTCAATTGAAAAAAATCTGTAAGATCTAGAGAAAAAAAAGGAAAAACCTATTTAAATAAAATTACATTTGTTTTTACTTTTGTGTTGTTTCGCGATCTGTTCAACAAATATAGTTATATTTCTATTCCAATTTATTTCGGTACATGCGCAAATGTCGTTTGACAGCTGATTGTCAAATTGTGAAGCAAACCCATCGGTTACACAGTGATGAAAAATTGATTCAGTTTTTTATTTTCAGTTGAATTGTGATTTTGTTGTAAGTTCATCGCAATAGTTTCATGAAATGAATTAAGTTTCGTCGTTTTATCTCAAACAAATTCACACATTTACCAACAAAATACGGTGAGTTTTGAAGTTATAAAAGGTTATTATAGTAATAAGGTTTGGTTAACAAAGTAACAACAAAGGTTATAAAGTAACAACAAAGTGAATCAATTGTCCATTGTTGAATCCATTGTCCATTGTTGAATTGTGAATCTTCACATCACATATTGTGTCGCAATCAACACAATTGAATCGAATGGACACAATTTAATCGCATTGCAATGACGCCTATAAGACGGGGCAATTTAGGTCGCAGGGCTACAATGCTACAAACCAAACGAATTTTCGATCTAATCGAACTGGTGAGCAATGCGAAAAGAGAAATGAAATTGAA
This sequence comes from Cosmopolites sordidus, assembly GCA_031761425.1. NCBI lineage: Eukaryota > Metazoa > Arthropoda > Insecta > Coleoptera > Curculionidae > Cosmopolites > Cosmopolites sordidus. The sequence continues at coordinate 21,666 of JARFXV010002256.1, forward strand.
CGGAATCGATTATCACAAACACGTTCAGCACGTACTCAAGAAGAAAGAGAAAATGCAAACGAAGATGATATGCATCGAATAAGACATCATCGGTCAGTAGAAACTAATCACGCGACAATGAATTTGAATAATCGTGCAAGAAGACAAACAAACAAATTTTTACCTTGTTTACACATTTCCAATAGTTTTTCATAAATTCACAAAACGATCACAAAAAATGTATCAAAACTTGGATAGGACAACATTCGGTTTGTGTCGGCTAAATACCGGAAATTGCTTATTTAAAATGCTCACGTATACCATAAGGTATAATAAAAAAGTTTTTGTTGTGTACCTAATTGTCATATGAGGTTTGAAAATTATCTGTCGATAGTATGTTTACAGTTTTAATAAAAGTATCGAACAAACAGTTTGCTTCAAATTTTGTGATACTAATGAAATTTCTTAAGCTGACTAATTGAAATTGTCGAAGTAGGCCTACGGTAAGTTAGCTTTGTGCAAGATATACGTAGATGAGCATTTAAAGATTTTTGATTTCATCCATTCCTTCAACGTCTTCGACTGACGAAAACACGAAGAAAGTAAAGCATATGGTGGTACAAGAAATGACTCAGAATTCGAATATATAGGATGATTTTTTTTGTGTATTTCAACTTTAAATTCTAATAAAACAACAACCAAATTAGATGCTTTGAAACTATTAATTTTATGTGAAACAAAATTCAATGGCAGTAGTGTTTGATAAATGTCCGCCGCAGCTATTTATGACTAAGCGCATTCTGTCATCCAATTTCCGACCACGTTTTCAAGCAATTGGAATCTTATGTCCGCAATTCTCAGTTATGATGGCTTCCAAGGCGTGAATGGTTGCTGGTTTACTAGCATTGACCAAATATTTAACAAAAACCTAACGAAAATAATCTAAAAAGGGATTAAATCACATGACTTTGGTGACCAATTATCAGGTCCGTTACACGAAATAATTTTCTCATCGAATTATTTCCTCAATAAATCGACTGTAAGACATGTGCAGACTTCCTGTTGGAACCAAATCTTCTCTAGATCAATACCATTTAAATCTGGAATTAAATGATCCAAGTAGTCGAATAACAAAACCCAACTTCTTGCGAATAGCGACGATTTGATAAAATTGTATCTTCATCAATACTGCAACGGCGGCGATATTTTTTTCGGAACACAATTTTTTGTCTTGCTCTTGTTTTAATATCGAGCAGCTTGAAGCAGGTTTGGAATTTGTCAATAATTCTGTGAATACTTTGTTCTGTTGGGCGATTATGTACATTCAGTGAATTGGCTCAAAATTAATTGCAACTTGACACAGAATTTAACCGCAACATTTTGTTCAGCGACGAAACTCTTTTTTGGTTAAATGGTTACGTTAATAAATAAAATTGCCACATTTGGAGTGAAAATAATCTGCAAATTATCCAACAATTATGTTGCATCCAAAAAATTCACGGCATACTGCGGATTGTACGCTGATGGCATCATTGGGTCGTATTTCATTAAAAATCAAGCTGGAAAGCTTGGAAGTTACTGTTAATTGGGATCGTTATTAGGCGATGATCAATGATTATTTAATTCCGAATTTGAATGATATTGATCTGGAAGAGATGTGGTTCCAACAGGATGTCCCCGCCTGTCATGCAGTCAAGGCAACGCTCGATATTAAAACAAAAACAAGACAAAAGACTGTGCGCTCCGTAGAAAATATCGACACTCTTGCTGGCAGTATTGATGAAGATTCAAATTTATCACTTGGTCGCTCTTCACAGGAAGGTGTTATTAGACAGGCTTTATTATTCGACTACATGGATTTTCGTGGAATTTCAAGTTTAAAAGGTATTGATCTGGAGGAGATGTGGTTTCAAAAGGATGGCTCCACATATTATACAGCCAACGCAACAATCGATTTATTGGAGGAACAATTCGGTGAGAAAATTATTTCGAAGAACTGACCTGTTAATTCGCCACCAATGTCATGTGATTTATAGACTTTAGATTTTTTTTTTTTGGAGTTATGTTAAATCTTTGGTCTATGGCGATACGGCAACAACTATTGACGCCTTGGAAGTCAACATAACTTGGACATTTGCCGAAATAAGACTCCTCGAATTGCTTAAAAAAGTGGTCGGAAATTGGAGTGACAGAATGCGCTTTGTCAGAAGTGACTGCGAAGAATATTTGTCCGAAATCGTTTTCAAACACTAATGCCATTAAATGAATTTCACATAAAAAAAATAGTTTCAAGACACCTAGCTAACAGTTGTCCTATATAATGCCACCTTAATTATTTTGACTTTTTCTAATTCAAAGAAGAAAATCAAATTATTAATATAATTAAATTATTTGACAAATGATAATAATCAGTTAAACTTGATGTAATATTATTAACATATACACAAAATATATTTATTTCCTATCTTTTCAGTATATATAGAAATTATATATTAGAACGAAACGTTATCGTTTAAAAGTTTGTATTTATTTTAGAAAATTTTTTACAGAAAAAAAAAATTATAACAGAAAAAGAATAACTGAGAAATTTGTCTACGCTTGGCTTTTTGTTTTTTACCCAGTGATTCCTTATTTACATAAGAACACATATTTTTGATATTTTTTTAGTTTTAAATCGAGTTTAAAAGGATTGAGTTTAAAAGCCAAAAAATAAAAAATATATATGAACACACCACAATCCTGGAGACAATACTTAAACTTGATTTAAATCTTTTGAGGATAAGATCAATCAAGATTTTTAAATATTGATTGAAGTATTAGGCTATGAGCTTGAAATGAATACAATTTACAAGCTGTGCGGGATAGTTTACCTAAAGAAATCCATAGCAACTAATACAAAACTCAGATATTATAGCACAGTAATTAAACCAGGTTTTTTCGAAGTAGTTGAGAAGTGAGTTGAGAAAATATTTCTATATTAACATTATTAAGTTATCTGAGTTGTAAAACATTATTTTATATCGATTCATTTACTTATTAACAGAATCAGCGAACAGCTGGAGGCTGAAAATGTTCACGTAGCTATGCTATAAGGAAAACATTGACTTGTTGCGAGTTTTTGAAGATCGGAAAATATTAACTGTGTCTTGTCTGTATCTACATCTCCGCGCTTGAAGCGAATTCAAGCTAGCTAAAGGCTGCCATCCAATTATTGGGTTTTCTTGTTTTTAAACAATCGAGAGAGTTCCAATATTGATTAAAATACAGGTGATCTTGTTATTTTTTCTGTAATACAAATTATTTGAAGATGGGGTCATCAGTGATTCAATTGCGATCATGATTAAATTGAAGGTACATAAAGCTATGTGTAAATATATTGTTCATTTTTTTTGTGATAATTTATTAATATAAATACTAAAGATCTGACATACTCAAGACAAAAGGAGGGCTAAGACAAAGAGGATGCCTTATTTTCTCTCTAGTACTAGAGAGAAATATCTACTCTAAAATCTACTAGAGAAATGTTAGAAAGGACGGACTAAAACTATACCAGTAAGACAAATATGGCAAAGAATAATTCAAATAAACAGGAAGAGAGGTAGACCCAGAATGACTTAGGACAAAGTAATAGAAAATTTATTAGAGAGAAAAAGATTAGAAAGGACGGAGGGAAGAAGGCTGGCAAGGGACAGAAGAGAATGAAGGAAGTTTGTATAGGCATCGTGATAGTTTAAAAATGAAAACACAATAGAACCACCAACAAGAACCAACCAAATAGACCACTATATGTTTTGGTATTATAATTGCTTTGGATTATATTTGGTAATATATTTTGCAAAATTTATTGCTGTAATAAACTTTGAAATTGATGAACGTTTTCTTAATTAACTTTTGGTCGTTATTTGAAATAGATTCATTTTGAAACCGTTTGAAATAAAAAGTTGAAAGTTGCAGATATAATGCAAGTTGCTTCAATACATAACTTAGTGGTATTGCTCAAAAAAATAATATAAACATTTGCATAGATAGGTGAGTATTGGTGCTAGTTTTACAAATAAAAAAATTTAAATCAGTATTTTTTGAAGCACTCTGTAAAATTTTTGGAAACAACACTGGTTTGTCGATAAAAAGTACTTCTAAATTTCTAATATGAGACACAGTTTTTGAGATAATTGGAATTTTCTATAACTCTGCAGCACACTAGTAAAACATTAGTTATTTCACGGTATTCAAGATAAACAATAATAAAGAATCTAAATATCAGAAAATAGTCAGAAGAGAAAGAATTATGTTTAAGATGAAAAAATATTGATTTATATATTTATTTAGATCAGCAACATTAAAAAAAAGACATCTAAAGGGCGATTAATAAATTTATTAAACAACAATAGTATTCAAAAAATTAATAGTATAAAAAATTAATTATGGTGACAGCCTCAAACTTCACAGAGCTACTGAGATATTTAGAATGGCAATTACGAGATCGAGCATCTATACTTCTCCAATTCCATCTTATATTATGAAATATTAATAGCTTGTTTCTATTTATGTAATAGTCTCGAATGCCTACATAGTTTTTTAGTTAGTAGTGTTAGTTTCGTTACCAGAAACGAGTTACCATAAAGTTTTTCGTATATCTCCATATTCAAAAGTATATGCGTTTTAAATCTGGTGACTTGATCGACCAGTGAGTGGGATCGTGATTTCCCATCCATCAGTTCTAAAACGTACTGTTTAAACCTTCTATTTCTATTACCGCATTATTAGCTGGGTGACTGTCCTGTAGATATGACATTTGCAATATATTATTAAATATGGAACACTTGTTGATGGTGCACTTGTACATAAGAATGTAGATTTTCTTTTAACTACACATACTCATTGTGTATATTTAAAATGCCCCTGTTGGTAAACATAGCTTCGTTCTTGATACAAGTGTGTTAAAAAAATATTTTTTGAAGAAATTATGTGTATTTAAGGAGCGTGTTTTAGTAGGCGATTGAATGAGCCAAGGAGTAGTTTCGGGTTTCAATGAATAATTCAAGATTGCGGACTGAGAATCTGCAGTGACCACTGACGTTACAAAACATTAATTTATTTTTATCTGTTCTTTTGATAAGGTATATTCTTTTCGCCATTTTTTGTTCTCAGTGTTACACATATACGTTTTTGGAATAGCGTCGCATGAAAAAGAACAAGAGCAGCTACATAAATTAATGGAACAATGTTTCCAATCTTCTGACGAAGAAGAACTACCCGTTGATGAATGTGATGAAGAGGTATAAAAGGCCATTGAACTGGATATACATGAAACAGATAATGAACAGGATATTTCAGACCATGAATCGGGTGTTTTGCAACAAGCTGTTAATTCATTTTTCATAGGTAAAAATGAAACTATCAAATGGAGGAAACACCGTCCTCCAACAATTGTGAGAACCCTATCACAAAATTTAGTTACCCAGTTACCCGGTTCAAAAGGAATTGTTAAAATACTAAGAACTCCTTTGTCAATATAGCAGTATTTATTTTTAGAAAAATTACTACAACTTATTGTAGAGAATACAAATAAACATATCCTGGCTGCTCAAGATCGATATTCTAGAGAACGTGATGCCAAAACAACTGATATCGATAAAATTCAAGCATTGTTTGGGCTCTTGTATTTAGCTGGGGTAATGAAAAGCAATCACTTGAACACTGATGATCTTTGGAGTGTAGATGGTACTGGTATCGAGATATTTCAGCTTAGTATGTGTCTACAAAGATTTCGATTCTTACTGCCTCATTTGCGGTTTGACGATGTTATGGAAATACTTGTTATGAACAAACTTATTATTAGATTGGCAGCGATTCGAGATCTTTGCAGAAAAAATGTAAGGCTGCATTTACACCTTTTCATTACGTAACAGTTGACAAAAATTAGAATTATTTAGGGGTAGATGTATTTTTCGTCAATACATATCCAATAAACCGAACAAATACGGAATAAAAAGGTATGCTCTTTGTGATCCAAAAGTTTTTTTATACTTGCAACTTGGAAGTATATGTTGGAAACCCTGTGGGTCCTTGGGAGGTAAATAATTCTCCAACTGCAGTTGTGGAAAATATTGGTTGGAAAGAAGGTGGAAAGGACCCTTAAGAGGAAGGGGAAGGAACGTAACTAATGATAATAGGTTTACAATTTTTAAGTTGATAAAAAATAAAGCTACGGCTAATAACGGCTAAAAAAAAATAAAACAGGGCTTTCTGTTGAATTTAAACGCGCAGTAAATCGGCCTGAAAGGTCGTCAATGTTTACCTTTCTCGAATATTGCACACTCATATCTTATATTCCAAAAAAGGTTAAAATGTTTTGCTTATATTAAGTTTACATCTTGATGAGACTATTGATAGTGAAACAAATAAGCCAGACATAATAAGAACTTACAATAAAATTAAAGGAGGGGTAGATACGGTGGACAAAGTTTGCGCTGCTTATAATTGTGCACGGGCCACACGAAGGTAGCCAATGGTCATTTTTTACTCAATGTTAAACGTTGCAGGTATAAATCTCTAGTTATTTACAATGCGAATGACGTAGATAAAAACAATTACGAAGAGCACTCTTGAATTAATACTTTATTACATAGGAATTCGCTCTTCTGAATCGAATATACCGATAAAACTAAGAATCAATAAAACCGATCGATGAAACTAAGAATTATGGAGATTCTTGAACTAGAAGTTACGGAGCAGCCTCAGGAACCTTCAACAAGTCAAAAAGGTCGATGTGCTACGTGTGACAGGTACAAATATCGCCCCACCAGATATTTAAAAAAAATGTCACTTATGTATATTTGGAACACACTCTAATAATTTGTTCAGAGTGTTTTGAAATAGAGCATGATGAATCTTAATTTTACAATTACTATTTTACACTAGTTTCAAGTTATGTTTATGTTCTGTGTTTACTGTAGTTCTTAAATGTATGTATTAGAAGTTTTGCATGTTATTTTAAAAAACATCGTATTGAATATATTTTTATGTTCTTAAATAAGTACCTAGTACAATAAGTTTAATAAGTGTTTTTTTTTTATTATATGATGGTCTCTCTTAATCACTACGTATCAAAAATTCAAAGTTCTCTAATGGCGGAAGTTAGCGCGACTACAGGAAGGTTAATTGTCTTTCTCTCGTCGTTGGCGATAATGCCTTGTGAATCTCAGAAAAGGGTGGCCTTAAACTTTTAGCCTTGTTTTGGGCCGCTCAAAACCCTATATTTTGATTGTTTCTTAATTTTTGGATGTAACGATGAATCTAAGTTCTATTAACGCTCTTATTTATTTCGTTATTTTGCTTATACAAGGCTACACACTTCTGTGAAGTGATTCCGAATAATGTGGCATCCATTATGCTGATAGCTTTCTCATGCCCAAATGTTGATGTAGGATGTTCCTTTGTTGATGTAGGATGATTCGTCCGATATGTCTATTATCTCAACAATACGATATCATGGCGTTTGTTAAACCCTTTAGTTACCTTACTAATAACTTACTAGAGAAAGGGCGTGGAAAGGGCGCGAAAGGGCGCGGAAAAACTGACTGACTAACTGAAAAAGTAGTGTTTAATCAACATACAATATTTTTTCATGATAGCAAAAGTATCAAACTAATCAGCTTTTGAAAACAAAATTTTGTTAAAGCAAAACTAAATGACTTCGGCTTGAAATTTATGTAGTGGTACTAGAAAATAAGCTATTTTTCAGCAATCACCTTTACTGTTTTTAAAAGAAAACATTTTTTCCATAAGGCAGATAGATGTCATTTTCGTCATATTTAAAAATTGGAAATTATAATAGAAAAGTAGTATAGAGAAATACTATATACTACAGAATTAGTGATATCAAACTTTTGTTTTCATCCCAAGTCATTTTGGCTATCTTATTCCGATTATAATTAAAATTAATTCGTTTAACTTTTCAAATTCAAAAATGATTGCAAAAATTCAATTGATGAGTAATATTTTCAATATTTTTCCTCGCCTTAGACCCTTCTATTAGATAAATTTCATGATAAGTTTTTTATGAATATTTCAGATAAAATAAAGAAAATTCTAGTACAAAGCAAATCTCCCTCGTCTGGATACTCAATATTGTTTTAAGTTTATCCAAAAATATGCTTCTCTTTTATCGATTCCTTGGCTTATTAACAGATTCAACAAACGGCTGGAGACTAACTGGAGCTGAAATTGTTCGACGTACATCTAGCGAAAGAACGTTCTTGTTATTATGAGCTTACGAAAGAGGGTAAATATTAACGGCTTCTTGCGAGTATACAGGTTTTCGCGCTTGAAACGAAATGGAATAGGTTAACGTTTCCCTTCAAATTGTTAAAACAGTTGTTTATCTTTGTTTTTAAACATTCGAAACAGCTTCAACATTAATTCCAGTACTCAAATATTATGGTATCCTGATTAAGTTTTCGATAATTATGTAAATCATTTAGTTGCCAATTACAATCATTGAATTGATTGTAATTGCGACTCAATTAACTATATTGAAAACATATTTTAATTAAGATTACCCACTGTATAGTATATCTAAAACACAAACTCATTTACCTTTAGCTTGCCTAACTATATTTTATTTAAAATGTGGCAGAATAAGAGATTTAAATTCTTAAAAAATTATTAAAAAAGGAAAACATTTTTCCATACCCCACATAATAATTGCTCATTTCTTCAGCCGCCTCCCAAACATCAGCAAGCTTCTCACGAGACCAGTTTCTAGCTTTAAACCCTCATCAGTCGGCCAAGAGTTGAACCTTCGCAAAACAACTAAGGAAATGACCAAAGGAACTATCGCATATCAGCTTTTTCGGATGAACTCTGCAATACTATACAGCTTATGTAATCCTGTGATTAACATCTCAACAGTAAAGCTGCGCAAAACTATCCGTGATTCGTCCAAGATCTCTCTAGGTACCAGGTATGCATAAAAAGTTGTAAGTGGGCTGGTGGAGAGTATATTAAAAATATGCAAAAAAAGTAGGAACATTTTTCTTCGGGATCTACATAATAATTGCCCATTTCTGCAGCCAGCCTCCAAATGCCAGCAATCGTCTCACAAGTCCGGTTTCTAGCCTTAAGCTGTTAACGGTCAAAAAATGACCGTACATATCGGCGTTTTCATATGAATTCTGCAATATTCTTCAGCCCTGGAAAGCATCACTCTTCTGTATGTACGTCAGCAACTGCGCAAAATCAACCGCGACTCGCTTATGCTTTCTCTAGGTATCAGATATGCATGAAAAGTTGCATGTGGGCTTGTGGAGAATATATTAAAAACATTAAAAAAACAATTTTCCAGTGCTCTATGTAATGATTAAAAATAAATTGCTTTTATCCTACAGTGAGGTATTTTTTATATGCTAAAAGGCGGAGGAAGTATTGCGTGACCATTTTGTTTCTACGCCATTTTTCGGAGCGATGTGCGATTTGTGACGGTTTAGGTTTGGCTGTGTGTAGTGCAGACGTCCAAGTTTTTTTATGGATAAATATACACTAAAAGAATGCTGTGAAATTGTTGTAATCTATATTAAGAAATATCAATTATTGCAACTCAAGGTAAATTTAAGTCAAAATATACTAATCATCCACCCTCTCATAAAACGATAATTTATCATTTATTCAGATTAGGCCGAGGCCGCAGTACGGTTTTTTTCCGCGAGTGGTTAACCGCTATAACAGCAAAACGGCTCGAGATACACCGCTGCATTGAAAACCGCAAAACTGCCGATTTTCACAGTTTCAAGATGGATTTCAAGAGAGCAGTATGAATTGTTGCTCTAATACTAAGAAATAGAAAAAGAAGACGTCAACATAAATTGCTAAGTTCTATTGGTTACAAATTGTGGCGCGGTTTTTACCCGCGAGTCATATTTCACAGCTTATATTAGTTTTTTTGACTCACAAAATCACGCGGTTAAAACCACGGCAGTTTAGCCGTAGTGTGGCCTCGGCCTAATATCAAGAATTTGTATTGAATTGTTTGTATGACAAAGTTTTACTTTTACACATATTTGTTTAAATCATCATCATCAGCCTGTGTCGATCCACTTCAGGATGAAGGCCTCTTCAGCATGTTTCCAACTTTCACGGTCCTGGCCTTTCCTCTGCTACTCTGGTCCAATATACTTAACGATGTCATCAATCCATCGTGCTTTCGGCCTTCTTCGCGGACGTTTGCGATTAAGCGGTATCCACTCCAGGATTGCCTTGGTCCATCTGTCATCACATCGCCTCGCTATATGGCCTGCCCATCTTCACTTCAACTGCTTTACTCTTCCAATTATGTCACATACTTTCGTTTATTCCCTGATCCATGCGCAGAACTTTCTGTCTCGTCTTGTAATGCCAAGCATACATCTTTCTTCTGTGCTACCCGAAGTTTTTGAATTGATTGGGATGTGAGTGTCCAGGTATACTTTCGTATGTCATAACGGGTAAAACGCACTGATCGAAGACTTTTCATTTCAGGCAAAGTTGGAGTCTGCTCTTAAACACTGTGTTGAGCCTGCCAAATGCCTGCCAGCCACATTTAACACACCCTTCCACCTCCCGGGCGGTATTCCCCTCCATTGAAATCCTCTGCCCAAGATATATAAAGTTGTCCACAATCTCCAAATCCCTTCCTAAAACTGAAATTCTTCTGTCTTGAGCGAAGTTATTGAACATAACCTGACTCTTTTTCAGGTTTATTTCCAAGCCAAATGATTCACCAGGCCTTTGCAGTTTTTGTATGCGTCTTTGCAACTCCTCTGTATCTTGTGAAAGGAGAACGATATCATCTGCAAGTCTAAGTTGGTTTCAGTTTGCACCATTGATCTTTAAACCATCCCGTTCCCAATTCAGTTTACGGAATACTTCTTCAAGGCCAGCCGGGAAATGAATAAGCGATATTGCGTCACCCTGCCGTACATCTCGTTCTACATTAATTCCTACTTCAAGATCATCAAGGTGAATTGTGGCTGTAGTTCCATCATATATTGATTCTAATAGGTTTACATATGCTTTATTTACCCCTTTTTCGTAGTCGATAAAAGCCAAGCACAGTGGCATGGTGTATTCGTTGTGCCTTTCTATGGCCTGCTATACAACCTGGATGTGATCCATTGTACTAAATCCACTTCTGAATTCTGCTTGTTCTCTTGGTTGGGCGTCATTCAGTTTTTTTAATATTTTTTTAGAAATTATCTTAGTAAAAACTTTGTACATTACTGATAGGAGGCTTATTGGACGGTAGTTCTTTAAATCTTCCTGTGCTCCCTTTTTATGTAAAAGGATCACTTCTGCATTTTTTCGTAAGTCAGGTACTTTTTGTTCTTTGAGGCGTTTTAAGTATAATTTTGCCAGTGTTTTATGTAACGTCCGACCACCAGCTTTTAGCATTTCGACAGTTACACTGTCCTTTTCTGGAGCCTTGCCACTCTTTATCGATTCTTTAGCATTTGTTACTTCCTCCACTAGGATATCTGGCATTTGTTCGTCCGTAGATATTATTGTCTTTAATTGATTCTGATCTTCACATAACTGGGAATAAAATTTTCTGACAACCTCTAACATTTGCGTACGCGTCCTGCATACTGTGCCATCCTAACGCCTTAAGGCATATATTTGTTTTTTTGTTTCTCAGCTTCTGTTTAGCCTTGTTAATTCCTTTGTTTTCTTCCAGGTTTTTTTGCACTAGTTGCATGTTGAATCGGCGCGTGTCCTCTCTGATACGTTTTCTTATAGTTTTGCAGAGCTCAGTGTACTCGACCCTGTTAGAAGGACTACCTGCATACCGCCATTTCTTACGTAAACCATCTTAGGTTTGCAGATGATATCGTTCTCCTTTCACAAAATCCAGATGAGCTTCAAAGATATATACAAGAGCTACAAAAGGTTATGTTCAATAAATTTGCTTAGAACAGAGAATTATATATATATATATATATATATATATATATATATATATATATATATATATATATATATATATATATATATATATATATATATATATATATGCTAGCCTAGATTTTTTTTATAGAATTTGATACTTTAAATCTGTTCAATTTTTTTACATCAATAACGAATTCTTTCGTTATTAAGTTGAAAGCTTTCCAGAGTCTCGTTAAAAAAATATTATTTTCTGATTTGGTTTTTATTAGAAGTTTTGTAAATAGCCGAAGGATAAAATCATATACGGAATATGTACTTTTACGATATATTGCATACTATTAAGATATTCGGGGAGTAAATATTAACGATATCTTGAATAAGCTCACGTTTTCGATATTACGCCTTCCATTAAGCGATTCTGTCTCATGAGACCGTTTCGATCGAATCAAACTTCGAAAATAAATCATGTAATTACTTTGGCTTATCTTTTAATTTTACATTCGATTTTGCTTGTTAATGTTCAAAAGTTTGTATTGAAAGAATACTATTAAAGTACTATTATAAGTAGGGGTGTTTTTTTTTGTATCCCATTCTCTAAAGGATATTTTAAAACTATTAAATCTTATAATATACCAGGGCATAATGATTAATGCCCCTGAAAATTTATCCTAGAAAAGTTGTGTAATTTTGAAATTGCGGTTAAAAAAAGTAATTTAAGAGCACAACAGAACGACTGATTTCAATAAAAGTGTTCTAAATAAACACGCGATGTGCCACAGATCACCGCTCCATAGCTCCATGAGATGGCATCCGGGAACGAGTAGATATCAACCATCCTGAAAACATTCGCTTAACACTGCCGCACGTAACAATCATTTCAAAAACACAATACCTCCCTACCGGTTCCTGTATTTTTGCCTAGAAGAGGTAATGGAAAATTTCTATGAACTTTCTGGACAACCCAATATCTAGATCAAAAAGTTTCTAGGTTAGCAATAGAAAATCAGGTTACAATATTTTAAACTACTTAAATTTGGCTAAGCTACTCAATTTTGTCTCCCATTATTTCAAGGCATTTCGTTCAATCCTTCTTAAAGTGGAACAATACAAGTTAAACACTTCTCAAATTGATGGAATTAAATTGCTATTAAAACCTTACCTTTTGAAATAAATTGCGTTGTTTTTTTTGTGGCGGGTGTTTGATGCACGCTGCCATTTTGAATTATGTTTAAAAGCAACAAGATGTTTTATATTTTAAAATGTCTTTGCTTTATAAACCCCAAAAAGTATACTAGAAAACAAAATACTGCAACACTCAGTACACACATATTTGAATCAAATATAAAGAACTAAATGTAAAGGGTGATTTTTTTAATGTGTCCGAACTTTCGATAGGGGTTGCTGTCAAACGAACTCTTAGTTTGGGGACATTTCTTGCAAATTGTTGAAATTTATTATCAAAATTAATATTCTGTGCGCAAAACTTATAGAGTACTTCGTGATGTATTCGCTGAATTATTAACAAATTCCGAATTAAAACAAAAACAAGACAAAAAACTATGTGCTCCGAAGAAAATATCGCCGTTGTTGCTGGCAGGATTGTTGAACATCCAAATGTATCAATTCGTCGCCATTCGCAGGAAGCTGGGCCTTTTTATTCGACTGCGTGGATTATTTAATTTCGAATTTGAATGTTATTGATCTGGATGATATGTGGTTCCAACAGGACTGCTTCACATGTCATACAGCCAGCGTAACAATCAATTTATTGAGGAAACAAATCGGCGAGAAAAAATATTTCGGAGAAAGGATCTGTTAATTGGCCATTAAGTTCATCTGATTTAATGCCTTTAGATTAGTTTCTTTGAGCTTATGTTAAATCTTTGGTCTATGCCGATAAACCCGCAACTATTGATGCCTTGAAAGCCAACATAACTCGGGCAATTGCGGACATAAAACCTCAATTGCTTGAAAAAGTGGTCGGAAATTGAATTGACAGAATGCGCTTTGTCAGTAGTAGGTACGGTGGACATTTGTCCGAAATTGTTTTCAAACATTAATAGCATTGAATGTTATTTCACTAAAATACATTGTTTCAATGCATCTAATTTGATTGTTGTTTTAGTTGAATTTAAAAAACCACCCTATATATCCACAGAAAAGCGTATCGTGAAAACAAAAACTGATACACTTTTTGTTTGTTTGCCTTTGTTTCTGAATGGGATGCGGCAAACGAAACGGCCAAAAAAATCGGTGTTTATTATACCCTGAGATATTTTTCGTATGCTAAATTAAGGAATAATACGGATTTTAAAGTGAAGAAGCCATTGTATGGAAGGAGAAGGTTTAAGTATCTGTAAAATAGCGAGACGATTAGACGTTGCTGTTTCTACTGTTATGGATATAATAGTTAGAGGATCAGGGTTAGCACGAGAATGAAGTTTTAGTCATCTTAGAAGCATGAGCTGTAGGTATGATAAGACTGCTTCGAAGTTGACTGTAAATTGATATTTACTTGCGGCAGGGATGCATGCTAATAGGGGATGGTGATTCCTCTAATAGTGTACCAAAAGATGTGTCGCTTAGAATGATGTCGAGTTAAAATTGAACCAGACCTGGAGTGGAACTTTATTTGTTTCAGTGATGAGTTTAGATGTTGTTCAGGTAGTCAAGTACCTTTACATTATGCCATAGTTTTATTACATGTTGCAAATGGGACAAACAATGGGTGTTCCTGGATAGGAGTTTAGCTTGAACTAGTGAGTGGGGACTTTAAAACATGCTTATAAGGTCCGAAAGGGCATCAGTAAGTTTATTGAGTGCAATTGTACGTATATTACATAGATTTTCATATAAATAAATAAATATATGCATATATTATTTTTCAAGAAGTTTGTAGTCTGTACATTCTAACTTGATGGGCTTTCATATAAAAGAAGGACATAAAAAAATTGTTTTTCAGATGAATCAAAATTTAAAATTATACACACTTTCAAAGAAAAGTTTTCGATAAAACTTTCGAATTATGCCTCCGGGTATTAGACGTGACCTTTCATTTACGATATTCTGTTGATTTTTATTCTGTAACGTTGTTTGCACTCTGATTTTAATAATAAAAGCACTGCTTAATAAACAGAATATGTTTCTAGTGTATACGAGGTTAGGAATAACAAACTTCATTAATTTTTTAAATTGTAATTCTCATTTATGGGAAAAGTTTCTCACCGTTGTAACTTTTTTTGAAACAGTAAATAAAAAAAGTTTGAAACTAATGTGCTTCAAGAGTTATTTCATTATTGCCTGAGATTTAATGCTTGTATGCAGAGTTTTTCTTAAATACTTTTTGGGATTATATGATATATCTTTTGGATACAGAAGTGGAAGGCAAAAATGATGCAATACATATTAATATTTGTTACTATGTTGAGGAAAAACTTTACTTGGTACGTTCATCTGTATTTTGTGACTATATCAATTTTTTTATTGGAACTTTCGATGTGAAATACTGAAATCGAAAAGATGGTTCCCCTAAACACCAAATGACATTTTTAGCTTTTCGACGCGCGCCTCGCTAGCCATGTTAGCATCATCAGAAAATTATTCTAAAATTAAACTATTCTATTTATTTGACAACCTTCACCTAACGAAGGATGTAAAAATCATGAACCGTGAAGTTAAGCAAGCGTTTTATTAATAATTCTAATTATAAATTATTAACTACAGTTGCTATGGTTTGGAATTTACCATTTAATGATATTTAATTATTTTTTTTTCTTACCGAATTCATCAAAATTTTCATTTTTTTGTGGTGAAAATTGCAAAAACATTATTCACAAATCCTAGCCATACCCTCGGAAAGTAACTGAATTTCGGTCTCAAATTTAACCATGAATAAGTTGGCTCATTGCCGTTCCTTATTATTCATAAAACCTTAATTGTTAAGTTAAAAATTATTATTGATAAATTAAAATTAATCATTAAAATTAACAATTAAAATTAACAGTTGAAATTAAAAATCAATATTAACAATTAAAATTAACAATTAGAATTAACAATTAATATTAACAATCAAAATTAACAATTAAAAGTTAAAATTCAAATTAACAATTAAAATTAACAATTAAATTAGCAATTAAAATTAACTATTAAAATTAACAAAAAATAAATTAAAATTGTTAATTAAATAAAAACAGTTGTTATATATTCTCGTTCGGAAGATTTACTCTGAAACAAACTTGAAAACACTAACTCCAGTAAAACTCTGATGTTTATCTTTTTGTAGATAAACACAAAATTTTCATATTTCATCCTACGAGGGTTGCTATTTATGTATTCGAAGTAATATATAAAAACAAATATTTATAATTGAAAATGGTTTTATTGTTTTTCAAAATATTCTCCGCGATGATCGATACACTTTTGTGTACGTTTAAACGAATTTTCATATTGAGGTATCAATATATGAGGAATATTCATATTTCCGATTGAGGTATCTCCAAAACATGCATTTGGAACGCATCAAGCGCTTCTTCTAGCTTCGAAAATCGTTGACCTATACTACGTGGTCAACGATTTTCGTGATTTTCTCCACGGACGAAAGACGAAAACGAAGAGAAACCATTGGGTGCCAAATCAGGGCTGTATGGCAGATGTACCCATCAATTCGATGTTTTAGCTGATCAAATATTGAGTTGTTTAGTCCGATGTGTAAGAGCTTGCGTTGGCATGGTGAAGGATAATCCTGCGTTGCTGGTTATTTTTTCTTATATCTTCAAAGACTTATGCCATACAAATGGTTGTGTACCATTTAGAATTGACCGTTCTACGATTCTTTAGTGGCATTGTAGCCACATGCCCATTTAACCCAAAAAACAGGCGACCATTTGCTTCGAAGTACTTCTTGCGCGAACAACTATTGTTGGATGTGGTTCATTTTGAAAGAGCCATACAGTCCACTGTTGTTTATTTTCGCACTCGTACGCATAGATCCAAGATTCGCCACCTGTGTAGATGTTATACACGGCTTTTAACGCACCACTATTTTATTTTTTGACCATTTCTTTAGAGCAATCGACACAAGCCATCTTTTACGCGATTGTCAAATTATGCGGAATCTAATGCGCACAATTTTTTTTCAAGGCTAAATGTTCCTGTAACATCTTGTGTATGCTTGTCATAGTAATGCCCAGGTATGCCTCAATCTCACGGTATGTCACATGACAATTTTATTTTATCAGTTCGCTCATGATGATGTTGGATGACTTTCTTTAAATTCGTCCGTGAGCGAACCACAGCCACGATTAAATTCACTAAAGCAGTGATATACAGTGGTTTAAGATGGTGCTTTATCGTCAAAAGTCGAAATTAGTTGATCGATGCACTATTGTTGACATAATCCACGTCGAAAGTCGTAGTAAATCGCCTCACGAAAATTCTCACGACTTAATTCCATTTTTTGACTGAGATTTTACGATGTATAGGTCAGATGGACCCTAGTAACACAAGTTTCCAGTTCGAGATACATAAATAGCAATCCTGGTATTAGTTTTTTTGTTGGTGATCTTATTGAGTAGGTTTTTAAAGCCTCTTTTCATGTTTCTCTTATATTAAGTATTAAGTATTTAGATATAATTAAGTATTAAGTATTTGATCACCTCTGGTGTAATACCGTCAATTTCTTCAATTATAGTTAGTTTTATGTCTGTTATTTTAATGTTAATAATGTTGAAGTCTTTTGTTGAAGCTTATTTTCTCCTCTCCATTCCACGAAGATATCAGGTTTGCACACTGTATTTCAGTAGACAAGAATATTATATTCGATAAGGAATTGTCCCTTAGTCACGCCAGTTCGATGCTGGGTAAGGCCAGATGCCTTCAGAAATGTATTCTACGTTAGTCACTTGCCAGTCGGTAGGCTTTTCGAAAGACTCAAGATTAAGCAAAAACCAAGCATTGATAGTCCGAAGGAGGTGCTAATCAGCTCTAATAGGTACCTGATGATCGTGGTTCCACGTTAAGCTGTAGATCCAGTTGCTAAATAGTCTCAGTGGCTAATGCGCCTATAATCCAAGTTTTTGCTTTTTTTCTTCTTTTGAAATTGGTATAATTTGTTGACCGCCAATTTATTTATTCAACTTTCTCAAATGTTATCGTTCAAAATGTTATCGCCATCTCTCTATTATTTTTCATTGACTTTGTCATATGTATTTTTCAGGTTGTAGTTTTACTCCCTCTTTCTATTTTCTTTACAGCTCCTTTCTCTGTTAGTTTAGCTTCTTCTTTATAGTTCTCATTGTCTATCTCAAATATTTTTGTCCTTAACACATATTATGTTCTACTACTTGTAATGTAAATTGGCTGGATCGGTCCTACTTGTATTCTTCGATAAAAATGAAACCAACCATGTCTGAATTTTTACTGACTTGCAGGAGAGAAATGAGCCAAGGGCATTCCTGAAAAATCTCTTTACCGGAGATGAATCTTGGTTACAATTTAAAAACGTCAAAAGGAAAAAAGTTTACGTTTCTCCAAACAATGAAAGGTATTACAAAAAATGTTCAGTCCAAGAAGGCAATGTGGTTTGTTTGATGAGACAGGAGCGGTATCATGCACTGGTAGATTCTTCCAAATTTGATTTTTTTTCGAGATGAACCTCAGTAGTGGCGAATTCCGGATAAAAATGGCAAGAAAATGAACATCAACTATCTGGCTCCGCTTGATCGGCTTCATGAAGCCATCAATGGCAAAAGACCGTATAAAGAAAACTTGTCATAAAAATAAATTGTCTTCCATTACGTCGATGTGCTTCAATATATCGAGGGTCGTGTAGTCAAGTCCATTGCTAATAAAGGATGGGATCTGCTCTGTCATCCTCCTTACACAATTGTTCGCTGAAAAACTATTGAGGGTCACAAAGATGATTTTTCAATTATTTCGATGATTTGATGATCGATATCAAAGCGTGGATGGTCTCCTGAAACCAGAGCTTTTATGTTCATGGAATCGACCGTCTTTTAAATAAATGGCAAGTATTTATGATAGTAGATGTATGATCCAGAATAATTATTTAAACATATGTCTGTTAAATATTTATGTTTAGTATATCATAATAAATATTGTCTAAAAAATCGCGGATAACTATACATCAACCCAATAATTTTTTTTTAATCTCCCATATATTTGCAATCTACCCAAAGGTAATAACTGTTACAACATTAAGGGCAAGGCAAAGAATTGCCAAGCATCAGAGGTTACGGCGCTTACATTAAAGGCATAACATATACAGGAACTTAGGTTCTTTATAACTAGAATAATGGAATATCTTAATTATATCTTAAATTATATAGCTTATCCCTAAAGGATCACAGTGTTTCAGTCTCTGCGGCTTTTGGCTATTATCTAGGAGGCTGACAGCAAGGGAGTGGGGGTACACTTCAAGTCGCGATAGATACTTCGCACTCGCGCACTTGGCTTCTTCTAGCACAGGCTTTATTTTTACATCATGGTGATAAGTTTGATTTGTCACGAACCAAGGAGCATCAGTAATTATTCTCAGGTTTTTGGAGTGGAATCTTTGAAGTATTTCTATGCTGGATACACTCGCGGTTCCCCTCAGTTATATGCCATAACTCCATAAGGGTTTGAGGATCACTTTGTAGATAGTTAACTTATTAACCAACGATAATTTGGATTTTCTACCTATTAACCAGTAGAGTTTGTATAATTTTCATCATTATAAAAATATGTTGTTTCCAGTTTAGTCTTCGGTCAAGTCTCATTCCAAGATATTTTGCACAGTCTGCCTGGGGGAGTTGATGTCCATTAAGTGTTACACTCGGGCATGACTCCTTCCTTAAGGTAAAAGTGACTTGCTGAGATTTAGCCTCATTGATTTTTAGACGCCATTTTTTTATCCATTCTTCTATCCCACCAAGAGCTTCCTGAAGCTTCTCAGATGCATATCTTGCTACTCTGCTTATTGCCATAACTGTGGTATAATCTGCAAAGGTAGCTATAGACGTGTTTGGCGTAGTTGGTAGGTCAGCAGTGAAGATTTGAAAAAGTATGGGACCCAAGACACTACCTTGAGGTACTCCTGATTTTATCGGATATATGTTAGTTATTTCTCCTTTATATTTGACAGCGAAGTATCTGTTCGATAAGTATGATAACAGTACCTGATAGTATGGTGTAGGAAGTTTTGTTTTAAGTTTGTATAGTAAGCCTGAATGTCACACGCTATCGAAGGTTTGTGTAATATCCAAGAATGCAGCCGAGCAGTACTTTTTATCTTCAAAGGCGTTATTAATAATTTTCATTAACCTGTACACTTGTTCCATTGTTGCGTATCTTTCGCGAAATCCGAATTGGTGTTCTGGAATGATATTTAGTTCGTCAAGCACTGGCTTCAGCCTCTTTAGGAACAATTTCGCAAAAGTGTAATGGGTCTATATGATGATGCTTCCTCCGTCGGTTTACCAGGTTTTGGAATCAATATGATTTGTCCTACTTTCCACTGTGATGGAAAATGGTCGACTCTAAGTATTGCATTATAAATTTGTGTAAGGACAACTAATGGTTTTTCCGGTAATTGTTTAACGACTTGCCCAGTTATAAGGTCAAATCCTAGACTTTTCTTTGGATTGAGGTTTCTGTGAATCATAGCCTTAACTTCACTAATTTTTATGGACTTAATGGGAAGCGCCATTTAAAATGGAGTTTCAAGGTATGAAGTTATTTCTGCCTCTTCTTTTCCTAAAGTTTTCATTGGAAATGGCTGAAAAACATTAGCTAGATGTATTGCAAAAGTTTCAGGCTTATCAGCATCTGTTCTCGCCCAAGTTCCATTCTGTTTTCTGATTGGTGGTATGCTCTCTTGTGTTTTATTGATTTTTACTGTAGCTTTCCACAGAGAGTAATCAGTAGCTTCAGTGGGAGTAAGACCTTCAAGGTAATTTTGAATTGCCTCATTTTTTTCATTACTGAGTATTTTTTTTACCTCTTTCACTAGTCTGTTAAATCTTGTCTTGTCTACTGGGGCTCTAGTTGTCATCCACCTTTTGCGTAGTCTTCGTTTTTTTGGCAATTGCATGTATTGCTATTACAGAGCAATGCTGCTTCTGGATTTGACTACTCATTTCAGGAGTTCCATCCTAGGCGGCTTGTTGTATTGTAATAGTTAGATCTTCTACAGCCTTGTCTATGTTTTCAGGAGATTTTAACAGGATATCAGTACGTATTCTTTCATCAAGCAAGTGTTTAAACAAATCCCAGTTCGTTTTTTATTAGTGAGTAGGGCTGGTTCTTATACGTTGATGATGTTTGAACTGACTCTTACTATTGTGGGAGAATGATCCGTGGAAACATCGAGACTTTGTTCTGTTAGACAATTGCTAGTAGAAGTATCTTTATTTTCCTATCACTAGGCCAGTATGTGGGCCTACCAGTAGACAAAGTGTTTAGATTATTTTTGTCGATATATTTTATGAGCTCTCGACCTTTAGTAGTTATTAAGCTTGATCCCCATCTGAAGTGTTTGGCATTGTAATCACCACCAGCCAGGAACCTACTGCCTAATGTGGAAAAGTACTCAGCATAATGCTCTTCTTTCAAATTGTGACGTGGAGGACAATAAAGGGCAGATAAAGTTATTAGAACTCTCTTATCTTCGATTACGACATTAGTTGCCTGAATATGTGCTGTTTGGAACTTGAGTGCTTCATGATGTTTAATTGTTTTTTTAATTATTATTGCACTACCACCATGGGCTGTACCATCCGGATGTTGACTGTTATATATTATATAGTTTTGAATTCTTAAACAGCTTCGATTGGTAAATAATGCGATTCAGAGAACAACATCACGTCAGTGTTATATTCTCTAACGAAAACCGATATTTCGGGGCCATGGTTAACTAGGCCATTAGCGTTCCAAAGGGCTATTTTTAAATGCATGAACGTTAATTGAGTTTATTAAGCAATTTAGACACAACATTCATCATTGTATCCATTCGTTGCACCATTTGCTCGACTAATTTTTCTAGTCTGTTAATCCTTTCTTCCGATTGATGCAAGGATTCCGATGAAGGTTTGCAGCTGCAACATCAAAGTTACTATTAGACGAATTGAGTCCATTAGTGACTGAAACAAATTAAGTACCTTCTCTCACTTTATTATCAGCAATATGGGTATTATTGTTTTGTTGGCCTTATTGGATTTTAGGTCTAAGAGTGGGAAAGTTTCTTTGTTGAAGTTCTTTGGCGGGGTGATTTTCGCCACAGGATGCACACCGAAGATCTTTTCATTCACTTATTGTGCAATTTTTGCTACTATGTAGACCTCCACATTTATTGAATTTCTGCTGTCGGGTGCAATAGTTTCGAGAGTGTCCCCATTTCAAGCATCTGCAGCATTGGGGTATCTAATAATAATTATTTAATGCACTATTCTATTCTCTTTCTTCTCGTATTTAAGTTCTTAGAGATAAAATAACTCTTCTCTGCTACTTTTAATATGATTTATTTGAATTCTTGTCATTTGGATTTTTTTTAACGCTTACTTCTTTTTTCCCTCCTGAAATATTTTGTCGAAGCTAACGATATATTTCTTTAAGAATTTTTCAGTTGATGATCTGTTTCATCTTTTCGGTTGGATGGTCTATCAGAGTGACCTTGCCAGCATACCACGACTACTTTTCGGAACGGCATCAATTTACCATTCTACGAAGTTTTTAGCTAATTCTCATATATATCGTACAGAGCAGCTATAAATTTGGACTCACACCATCAACTTGCACTGCATATATTTCGTACTAATAAAGTTATAAATTATCCTAAATGATAAGTTATTACCATTTCAAAATTCAATTATTGCTGTATATTTACCGAGAATACATGTTTCGATGGCACTATTTACATATCTAATTATATATATGAATGTTAATAAAATCAAATAATGCATTTCAATAAATTTAGTACGATATCGGTTGATATCTTGATAATGGCTATAGATAGAGAAAAAGTTTAAATATAAAAGTTGTACAACTAAATACGTTGCATAATTTACAATTAATTCTGTTTATACAGAATGTCTCACAAAACCGTGGTTGATATAGTTTTCTTTTTTGTTATCGAACACTCTATATGTTCATCCATTTTTATATTCTGATGTTGATTCCAAATATATTGTGTGAAACATGTCCTATACCTAACCCCTATATATAATACTACTATATTGCTAATATCTGTAAGTGGAGGTGTCGCAGAGTAAGTGAGACAGCAAACGTCTACTTCTGTCTTTCTACTACTCGACCCGTTGTGTGCAAATGTTGCGATGAATAAACGTGACACAAAAACATAAAATTATGCAAACTGACGCACGTCTATAAGCATACTCAATTCTCGGACGTGCGTATAACACTCAAAGTAGTAGTGATAGAAACAGTCGCATATACGCCCGATATGATTTGATTGATTTCGCCGATCTCCAATAGTTTTACCTAATAGTTTCATAGATATCCGCCATTTTGTAAAAAAAATATTGAAGTTGCAGACTCTACTTTGAAGTGTCATACATCATTTATTTTTTGGTGTAGGATTATTATTTTTGGTAGAAATATTAGTGAAACCATGGCTTAAATTTTAATGCAAACAAAATTTGTCTACGTTATACAGGGCGTCCAGGATAACTGAGAAAAATAAAAAAAAAATCAAAACATCATATCTCAGTTTTTTTAATAGAATGTCTAATATTTGTTAATTCTACAATATTCCTAAGACAAAATAGTTCTATTTTATTAAGCGTGTCCTATACTTATCTGTTATAATTATCTGTTATAATTTCCGAGATTTTTAGATTTTTTTATATTTCTTTTTTAATTAATTCAACTTATATGGTTTAGTAATAACGTCATAAAATTCAATTCAAATGGCAGATGATACAGAAAAAATGGTGTAATTTTATAATTAAACAGGAAAAAATATTTTTATGATCTATTATTTTGACTATGAAAAAGAAATTTGAATATTCAATTACAACTTAAAGCACGCGGATGGCCTAGACGCCCTAGATAATTATACGGTAAAAAGAAATGAACGAAACGGTCAATTATTTGAACTTTGTGAACTGTCAAATTGTGTAGTATGGTGTTTATTAGAACAGAAAGTAGAACACAAATTAATTTTTCTAGAGAGAAATTGATAAACATGACCTTGCTTTGTTTTTGGACGCAAGTGATCAAAACTCTTTTTTAGCAAATAGAATTTATGCGCAAATATTCCCTAATGCCGAACGTTATCCTAATGAATTAGCTTTTATACGCCTGAAAGAGCTATTTAAAAGAACTGGGTGTGTCGATTACGAAAAAATCTTAGAAAGGTAGAAAGGTAGAGGATATGCGAAAAAAACGAATATTTAACTCTTCAAGCCATAATTAAAAATCCGCTATTTTATGCAAGTAGATAGAAAACGAGTTTGGCGTTAAAAAATCCACAGAAACACAGGAACAGAATAACTAGAAAATATAAATTTCTTCCGTAACATATACAATTGGTTAAAAAACTAAATCAAAATGATTTCGATCGAAGGCGTTAAGTTTTTCCAATATATTTATTTCACGGAATTGTTTTGAAGAGTAGATTGAAAAATAGCCTTTAACTGCAGCGAGACTAATGTGGTTACAGTTAGATGGCGCTCCTCCACATTTTAACAGACAGGTGAGAGAACATTTGAATACGAACTATAAAAATAAATGGATTGGTAGGGGAGGTACTGCAGCGTGCCTAGCCAGATTTTTGGATTCAACAAAACTAGATTTTTCTTATGAGATTTTGTTAAATGATATTAATTAAATGATTATACTGACTACTTCTTTATAAATGTTTCTACTTAAACTCTCTTACTAAAAACTAAATATTTCTGACGTTTTATTTAGTATAACAATATGTTTTATTACTCTAATAATTGCTTTTTAATCAAATATTAAAACATGTGATGACCCAAATTCTTAATATATCATAACTTATGAATTTATTCATTAGGTTAATAATAATATCAAGTCTAAGGCGAATTCCATTAAAAACAAAATATTAAAAACAAAGATGTAAAAATCTCGGAAATTGATAGATAGGTATGTATAGGACATGTTTAACAAGAATAGAAGTATTTTGTCTTAGGAATATTGCAAAATGAAAAAATATTAAACATTCTATTTTAAAAAAATGAAATTCATTCAATACATTTTTTCATTTATCTCAGTTATCCTGGACACCCTGTATAACGTAGACAAATTTTGTTTACATAAAAAGTTAAGCCATATTTTCACTAATATCTCTACTAATCCTGGATAAAAAAATAAATGATATATGACACTGCAGAAGAGAGTCTACAATTCTGATATTTTTTACAAAATGGCGGATATCGGTAAAACCATTGGGTTTAGGTATAGGATATGTTCTACGAAATATGTTTAGAATCAATAGCAGAATTCAAAAAATAAATGAACATATAGGGTATTCGATAAGAAAAAGATCTATACCCTGCCACGGCTTTGTAAGACATCCGATATAAATAAAATTAATTTTAAATTATATAGCCTATTTAGTTGTACAACTTTTATGCTTAAACTTTTTCTCTTTATAAAGCCGTTATCAAGATATCAACCTATATCGCACTATTGGGACACCCTGTATATTAATATTTTTTTTTAGGATATTGTAGCATTGTTATTAAATTGACTTAGTAAATAATTTCAAATTTACTTTTTGATTTTGATTTGCTCTAATTTGTTTTTGTTGTTCTTGGCGATATCACGCATCTGAATCTCACATATGAATTTTAATATCAGATTTCACATAATCTGTCTATGAGTGCTGCGTAGTTTTGGAAATGGAAGTAACTTATCTTCACAACTTTTTAATTAATGATACTTTTAAAATGCCTTCTTCTTTGCTAAAAACAAACTTGGGATTGTTTGTCGATAGATGTAGTGACAGTTGTTATTTCACCCTTGTATTCTCTTGCTCCACCCTTGTTTTCTCTTGTTCCATCCTTGTTCTTCTGTCTGTGTTAGGGTGTGTCTTAAATACGAAACTTTTTTGTTCACTGAATCTTTAATATATCCTTTGAAGCAATAATAAGGAGTATAGTCAGGTGGTGCAACAGGACAACGACGCCCAATCCATTGTAAATAATGGTTGGTTTTGAAATTTCTGGTAGCAATTCCGAAATATGCTGGTTCATTTGAAACTATATATGTCTTTTTATGACCATGGGAACATACCTTAAAACTTGACTATTCCTCAATAAGGGACTATATGTAATTGTCCAGATATATTCTTATAGGAGGAACGTAAGTACCAAAGATTAAATCGTATTTGAGATTTACATTTGTTTATCTTAAACAATTTTATCGGCATGACCTTTAATCTTGTAACCTTGATATAACATCTATATCCACACCTATATTTAAAAAGTAAACAATCGTCAATTAAGGTCACTTTTTATTAGGTTTACGAAATTAAATTTCATTATATACTTTTTATAATTGCATTGCATTGCAACGAAAGATCGACCTACCACATTTGTGGTTTGTTATGCTCCAGTCTAGATAAAAAAAATGCACAGTTTAATATTTAGGACACAATTATAAATAATAGAACATTATTATTAACCATAGGATACAATGATTAACTGAGCTCTAGATCTCTTGCAAACTGATCTGCGATTCGCTATGAAAAATGTTAAGAAAATGAAGGATTTTTCAAGCGGGTTGTTACGAAAACTGAAAAATTAATCATATAGATATAGATATAAGACAATATAGTGCTAGAAGAACATGATGGCTTAGCAAACAATATCAAACCCGAAATTATATATCAAGATGAAAAGAGAATTAATAAATTGCTTAAAGTGGCTGACAAGGCAATAGCTCAAGAGTTGGACTAATAATATCTCAGCAATATATATATCAGAGATAAATTTGAGTATCTTGTCGGTCAGTTGAGCGTCGTTATCGCAGACTAAAAACTGTACTATGTGATGAATTGAATGTAGTTTGGCGTCATCTTGCTGAAAGATAATTTAGACAAACTTGCAGAATACAGAATAGGTTGAATTTAAACTTAAAATTATTATCATCATTAAAAATCAGATGATTACTAGGATTGCCCCAATTCCCAGGCACATGCGTCCATACCATATTCTTGGAGTGAGCTATGTACTGTTTTAATGCTTCTGTTCTAATTATTCTAATGCTAAAGTTAAAGTTTTCATTCCACTCCAAAAACGTTTGTAACTTCTATGTTCTCCGTGATCACCTAAACAAAATTTTTACAGATCACTAAAGCAAATAGAGTTCTACTTCAGCTCCTATTCAGTTCTAGCTTGGTACTATTCTAAGCGACGTTTTTTTGTGGTGTGCTGTGATGAAAAAAAAATAATAACGATGATAAGCACGCATCCCTATTGCAAGTAACTGATAATAAACAGTTATCCTCAAAAGTCTTACTTAAAGTTGTAATTAAAGCATTACTAAGAGGGAAATTAAAAACTATTAAAATATTTATTAATTAAATAATCATCCCGAGAAGTATAAAAAAATTGGATTAATATCTACTACTGCGTGTAGTGAAATTAGAAGAGTATTTACACTTCTTTTTGTCAGTTTGTTATTGTAGACGAGAAGCAAATAATATAGAATTAAAAATGTATGAAAATAGTTTTCTTTTTGAGGCTATTAGAATCATTCAAAATGAGTTCATTTAAATTTCATCGCAATAAATTGTACGTATTACCAAACCTCTTGAAAAAAGAGAAAATTTGTGATTGTTAAGAATTAAAATTAAATTAAGATTAAAATAATAGAAATAATTTTTATTTTTAGTATAATGAATATATTTGTGAGTCGTTATGGTTTTTATCTGCAATAATTTTTTAAATTGTATTTATTGGTGAAAGTTTTCAAACCACAATAATTGAACAGAATTAAACTAAATGTGGGTTACTTACGTAATAAGTAGATTTTCGGTGCGGTTTTACGCAGACCATATTATGCGTAATGATTGGATGGAAAAGACCAGGGAAGTATTTTTGGCAATTATGGTTATCATCTATGGTCAACTGCACAGCCCTAAAAAAGAACAGTTATAAAAAAAAGTTAGTTGAGCAAATATTATCTGGACTGGCTAATGTTATATTCTTATCTAAAATGGAACAATTGGTTGTTATTGCTAAAGAATGCATCAGAAATTATACTAGCAACTCGAAAAGTTGTATTGTAAATTAGTATACTAAAGGTGTATCAAAAATTGTTGTAAAAATATAAATGATGTGCGGAGAATTTGACACTCTGACAAAACGGACAGTTTGACAAATTGTTCAACGTTTCATTTAAACCCAAATATTCTTATGGAAAATCTTCTAATGATTGATATACATAAGTATTCTACAGTATTATATGCTATGTTATCGAGTATTGTTCTCACGTGAATAGCGCCATCTTAAACATATTCGGCGCCTGGGTGCAAAAATCAGCCAGGGCCCCCCATGTCAACTTAAAAAAACCTAATATAATTTTTATTTTTCATTTATTTATTTATTACTCCACTATCATATGTTACATTTAATGCTTATGGGTTATGGTAGTATTAATATTTATGGCGGTCGGTTTGCACCCCATAGGACTCTGCGCCAGGGTGCCAGGCACCCCTTGCATTCTCGGGTAAAGACGACCCTGCAGGTAAAAATACCAGTCTATTAAAATAATATATCACATCTAATCTCATTAATTACCCTCAAATTAAATCCATTTCTGGAGACCGAAAATGTCTTTTATTCAACCCACTTCGTCCAATTTATAATTAAGAAAAAGTTAAATTTAAACAGTTTCGAACTTGTTGATCAGAGACGAGTGCTGCTGAAATCTGCTGAAAGCAGACATGCAGTCCACATGCAAACGTAGTGTATTTGCTATATTAAGGTTAATGTTTAATTTTTGCTTTAATTGGATTTCATAGTGTTCCAAATTTATAAAGAAGGAGCTGATGATTTTCAATTAATATTGCACCAAATATTAGTTTTTTCTGCATGTTGTGCGTTGATCTCGAAATTAGCAACAATATATCGGCGGTCCACTGGAAATTTGGAATCGTTTTTGGAATCGATCGTACTAGATTAGTAAAGGGAGAAGGGGTTTATGGTATGTATCGATCGTCTCTCCCTACGATACTGTTTCGTATCTGTGGTGCCGGTATGGATTCAGGACCACACCGAGTTTGCTTGCAATATGTTTGGTAATGAAGGGGGTTATCATAAACTCATATTTGCTCAACGAAGCTTTGACTGTCATGATTGGTGATAAAGCTCATTCAAATCAGTTAGTTAAATTGTTCAGTAAACAAACCAGCTAAAAAAAATTATGAAAAAAACCGTGGGAAGAGTGGAGGCAAATTTTCGAGAAAGGCTTCAAAGATGTGTTTCTGAAAATGGAATATTCTACACTTAAATATTGAAATATTACACTGTTTAATGTTATGTTAATATATTTTTTTTAAGATAAAAATATTCAGTTTCCATGGATCACTTTGTACCAGACATGTTTACCCAAGATATTGATTTATCCTATCGAAACTCGAGCCCAAACAAACAGACCTAAACTGGTACTGAGAACATCTGAAATACGAATTTTAATATATCCAGTGGAGAACACAAGAAGAGAGCATGTAAAAAATTACATCAGACAACAATGCCTGATCCAGGGCATCATAAGATGTGGACGAGTACGACGAATGAAGAAATTGGAATAATGCACATTTCCAAACCGAACAATAACAGATTAGTGAGAGCAGAAAGAGATAATAAACCACAAGGGCCCAATGCACCTGAAATACTATCAAAAGGATACCGAGATAGATGAACATCAATTTCACAAGAGTAAAGAGCCTTGTAAAACACAAGGGTGTGCCTGGCGTAAAAAGAATCTTGTATAAAGCAGAAGAAGAATCCAAATTCAAATAATTTTAAAAATATTTGTCCTTTCTTTCTTTAAACGCTATATAAACGTTAATTTTTAATTTAAGTGAAGGAATTGAACCTATTGAAATATCGAAGAAACCATTGAAGGAACACAAATGCAATATTTTACATAAATTAATCCATGCATCGTAAGTATAAATAATAATAATAATAATAATAATAATGTTTATTGTCTAACAGGAACATATCCCAATAACAAGATAAATTAAATAAATAATTATGTTTTACAAAACTAAAAAAAAAAGGAAAAAATTAAATTGAGAATTGATTACAAATTAAGCATGAAATTATACTAATACATTAAACTGATGTCTATATATAATCATAACTATATCTATGTAAACTACTATTGCTAGAACAAGATAATCTATATTATTTGACAAGGTAACAAGTACATAACATAAGTATAAGTATAAGATTAGAAGTCGAAAAGATAGTACATTAATATTAAAAAACAACAAATATCATTCATTTATCAAATGTATAGCGTCCTGCAGGGCCCGCACTAGTGAATAAGGGGAAACTGAGTACAGATCCACATCAGAATGAACACTCAAAAGATTGCAATATCTGCAAGCACGAAATAGTGGCGCCCTGCTCTCAAAATTAGTCAGGGCACGGGGCACTCTAAAGGTGTTAGACCTCCTAGCAAAGAATTGAGGTACAAGAAATGGCAATTGCTCCAATAGTTCAGGGCAATCGATAAGCCCGTTGATCAACTTGTAGAGGAATATTTGAGACATACAAATTCTCCGATGTGAGAGGGATTGCATCCGAAATCTGTCAAGGAACACCCGCTGGTCAATTCCTCTAGCCGGATAGTGACCATCAACCCTATAGGCTAGGTATTTGAGGAATCTAGGCTGCACACTCTCTAGTTTATTGACATGAATCCGGTAAATTGGCGACCATATCAACGAAGCATATAATCGACCATATAATCAACGACGATATAACTTGAGCGAATCAATGAATATAATCTTGAGCGAATCATATAATCCAGAGAGCCATATAATCTTGAGCGAATCAATGAATTGAAAAGTGTAGTTAAACATGAGACACTTCTAAAATCACCTGTAGATCGGATTATAAATCCCAGGGTTCGTAATGCTGTCCGAATGTCACCATCTGTACATGCTGATTAAAACTAAACTCTGCATCCACCATTATCCCAAGCTCCTTCACCAAGTCACAGTTTTCCAACACTACACCGTCAATAATATAGTCAAATTAAATCGGGTTGCGGCTTCTGCAGAATGTTAAGCTTTTACACTTTCGAGTATTTAGTGGAAGTCCATTTTGGTCACACCAGGCGCTCAGCAAGTGCAGGTCATGTTGAAGTTCAACAAAATCTTGCTGAGAATTAATAGGTCTGAAGATCTTCAGATCATCAGCAAAGAGTAAAGTTTGACTTGTTATATTCTGAGTGATGTCATTAATATAAATCGCGAAGATAAGTGGAGCCAGGTTGCTACCCTGGGGCGTACCACTTGTTGCGACAAACTCATCAGATTTGAAGCCATTATTCTCAACAAACTGCCTGCGTTGAGCAAGATAGGAAATGAAGAACTTTATCAACTCATCATGGAAGCCCACACTATCCATCTTACTTGCCAAAATGGAGTGATCAAGCCTATCAAAAGCCTTGGAGAAATCGGTATACACAGTATCAACCTGCGCTTTTGACTCAAGAGCTCTAAAACTACTCTGAAAGAAACAAGACAAGTTGGTAACTGTGGATCTCTTATGGAAGTGCTGACTAGACACTATCCTATTTTTGACTTGGCTGAATATTTTTTCGTGTAATACGGACTCGAACACCTTCGAAAAATTTGAGAGTATGGATATAGGTCGATAGTTGGACACATCAGAGGCATCCCCAGACTTGAAGACGGGACATATTCGAGCGATCTTCCAAATGTCAGGAAACGTACACGTTGATACGGATGTATTAAAAAGTATTGCTAAAGGCCCTGCCAGTGCATATGCACAGTCTCTCAAGAAGAATGCAGGACCGCGATCAAAGCCAGATGTCATTTTTGACTTAACGTTCTTTAAAGCTCTGAGGACATCTTTCTCCTCCAAACTACCAACTGATATAGGGTCAACCGAACCAAAGGTCCTGACATAATTCATATCCCCGGAAGGTATAAATACACTACCAAAAAATGAAGCAAAGGCATTCACTATGTCCTGAGGCTCATTCAGTTCGCTACCATTAGCTTTCATGGTGCCTGGTATTCGAGACGTACGTTTTTTTTAATGAATAAACCTCCGTAATTCCTTAGGATCAGATTCAACATTATTCTGAACCTGCTCAATATAGTTACGGTAAGCAAACTCAACTTTTATTTTAATTATTCTTCTGAGGTTAGAAAAGTGAGCATAATCATCGGGTAGTTTAAATGACTTCCATCTACGGAAATAGTGCTCCTTCGTCTTAATATCAGCAATGATATCTTGGGTAAACCATTCTGGGTATGAAAATCCTCGACGCTTCACGGAAATGACAGGAACACACATATCAAATATAACTGTCAATCTGTTATAAAATTGTGACACGGCTTCATTAATATTCATAATTTGGGTAAGGAATGCCCAATCCTGCAGCAGAATCTGTTCATACAGCATAGGAAAGTTGGCTCTACGAAAATTGTACCGTTTGGTAAGGGCATTAATTGGGAAATTACTTCTGCATGATGCAGCGTTATACTGAAAATGGATGGAAAGAGTAGGATGGTAACCATCTTTGCGCACCATAGGCGAGCAGTTCGGCAACACCTCACAACCAATATTCGACAGTACCAAATGCAAGATACATTTTCGGGTGTTGAGAACCAGGTTATGCTGATTGAGATCGAACAACGCCATAAAGTCAAAATGTAGAGACAATCGAGGACATCGGACAAATGATCCAGTCTCAAAGTGTAAGTTGAAATCGCCAACAATCACCAACCTGGCATCGTATAACCCAGTCAACCCTTCAAAACAATCAAATAATGCCAGATACAGATCTGCACTGGCACCCGGCTGAATGTAGATGCAAAAAATGTAGGTGATAATATTATTGAGAGATAACTTACAACCAACAATATCAATTGAAGGCACCAATTCAGCAAATGAATTCAAATTAATTTGTTCTGATTTTATGTCAGACCTTATAGCTAGAAGAACTCCGCCTCCCCTCGAAACATCCATCAGTTCCAACTGTCTATCCGCTTGGTACACTACATAGTTATCACTAAACAACTCAGCACTGTGTACGTCCGGCTGCAACTACGTCTCAGAGAGCCCCACAATGTGATGTTCCGCCACATTAATTGATTTGCTAAATTCGCAAGTCTTCGTATTGAGACCTCTAACATTCTGGTAAGCCATGCAGACATCAGCACAGATCCCGCCAGACAGACTCATTAGTTTAAAGGCCGCGCACCAATCGAAACAATCTTAGGAACACCCCTAATATACTTAATCCTCAAATCCTTCTCGCCGGCGTTAAGACGTTCCATCAACCTAGATCTAACTGCTCGGTACTCCTGAACCTGCCTTGGGGTCTTGTCGGTGGTAATAGATAGATGACGGAGATTTTGGTCTGCCTTAATTCGATATGTTTTTTTTTATAATCTCCGAGACCGTGATGTAGTCCCCGAAGATAACCTTAATCGGCCGAGGCTTCGCAGCACCAAAACGACCAAGACAGATGACCTTCACCACTCCACTCACGTCGATTTCAGGATACAGTGATCCAAGCACACCGACAATAGCATCCCTATCCTTCTGACCGCTATCCGGTGAGACATCCTCTGGTTGGCCAAATATCATAACATTCTTCTTTCGCTGCTCCCTGTCATAATATTCCTGAAAAAGGTCATTGCCAACGTCAGCAGGGGCCACGGGCTGCGGGAAAGGGCCATCATGAGCATTTACGCCATGTTGCAATTTATCTTCGATGATGTTTAGGCGTGAACAAATATTAGAAATATCAGCTTGCAGTGATTGATTGATTTCAGTCTGATCTTTAAACCTTTGAAGGATTTCTCTATATTGAGCTCCATAGTTTCCAGTTTTGACATGATGTCCTCCAAGGTCACTGGACTATGTGCTATGCCATCGGGTGGAGAGAGCGAAAACATCGATTTTCGCGCGTTGTGGGATTTCATTACAGATTGCTTTATACAAGTAGGACAGTTCCAGCGGTCACCATCATCTTTCTTCAGCTCACGACTGTAAGCATTGAGCTGGCTTATGCTCAAGTCTGCGCATTTAATGTGGTGCCAAGTATCACAGGTGAAACATAGAATTGCATATGACTTCTTTGCTATAGAGCCTCTACACGAATTACAAGTTTGTGACATTTTGGAATGCTGTTGAACAATCCTTGTATATACTGAGTAAATGATCTGTAAGATTAGTCCGCGTACAACCTCCTACAATGCAGGGCAGCGGCCGCACTCAAATAAACAGCAATTTTTTTTTTCGGAATTCTTTAACACTTTGGTATCGATTTAACAGGTTTATTGACTTAATATATTTTTAATCCAAAATGGAAATGATAAAATCATATATATGGAGTTTTATTAAATTACGCATCAGTTAATGTTCCGATCGAGATTCCAGCCGGAATTCCACCTTTTTATGACACTCGCCCGCTACTTACGATATGAAAACGCGATATCAAAACGCACTCCGAACCGAACCAACGTAAATAGTGCTGGTACAACCAATAATACACAAGCATTTTGCAGACTGGTCTTAATTTTGTCATTCCGTTTACTTTTTACTTCACTTGTCTTGTAATTTTTTTTGTTTCGTGAAATTAATATAAAATGGTAAAATCAGTACCTCGGTAATAATGGAGTAACTGAAAATATGGGCAACATTTCACAATTGATTTGTAGTTGTTCCATTTTTATTTCCTTTAAATTTACGAAGTACACATATATCAGGTTTCAAAAATAATGGAAATTTATTGGATGTTGTATGCTGAATATAGGAAAAGATTTTTAAGCTACTAAAAAGTTCACTTTCATTTTATTTAATAATTCATTTTTGACACTTTTTGCAGACACAAATTAATTGCAAATGCAATGGTAACGAAAAAGTATTAACTTATATAATGTCATATTGTACTAACTGAAACATATTGTTACTAATGAGTAGAAGTTTAGAGAGAGCGATTTCTGTGTTAACATAAGAAAACAATGATGTCCTTTATTAACTAAATTTTAGTTGATATAAACGTTGATCATTCAACAGCCTTATCAGAACTTTAGAAAAAATTAGTGAATTTGATTTTTAAGTTTTCGATAATCTACAATATTATCCCAATGTAACCCTATTTGATCATTTGCTCTCTCTCTCTCTCTCTCTCTCTCTCTCTCTCTCTCTCTCTCTCTCTCTCTCTCTCTCTCTCTCTCTCTCTCTCTCTCTCTCTCTCTCTCTCTATATATATATATATATATATATATATATATATATATATATATATATATATATATATATATATATATATATATGTATATATATATATATATATATATATATATATATATATATATATATATATATATATATATATATATATATATATATATATATATATATATCATCATCATCATCATCATCAGCCCGTATCGATCCACTGCAGGATGAAGGCCTCTTCAGCATGCTTCCAACCTTCACGGTCCTGGGCTTTCCTCTGCCACTCGGGTCCAATATACTTAACGATGTCATCAGTCCATCGTGCTTTCGGTCTTCTTCGCGGACGTTTGCGATCAAGCGGTATCCACTCTAGGATTGCCTTGGTCCATCTGTCGTCCCATCGCCTCGCTATATGGCCTGCCCATCTCCATTTCAACTGTTTTACTCTTCCAATGATGTCACAGACTTTTGTTTGTTCCCTGATCCATGCGCAGCACTTTCTGTCTCGTCTTGTAATGCCAAGCATACATCTTTCCATTCCCCTCTGTGCCACCCGAAGTTTTTGAATTGATTGCGATGTGAGTGTCCAGGTTTCACTTCCGTATGTCATAACGGGTAGAACGCACTGATCGAATACTTTTCTTTTCAGGCAAAGTGGGAGTCTGCTCTTAAACACTATGTTGAGCTTACCAAATGCCTGCCAGTCACATTTAACACGCCGTTCCACCTCCCGGGCGGTATTCCCCTCCATGGAAATCCTCTGCCCAAGATATACAAAGCTGTCCACAATCTCTAAATCCCTTCCTAAAACTGAAATTCTTCTGTCCTGAGCGAAGTTATTGAACATAACCTGACTCTTTTTCAGGTTTATTTTCAAGCCAAATGGTTCGCCAGCCCTTTGCAGTTCTTGTAAGCGTCTTTGCAGCTCCTCTGGGTCTTGTGAAATGAGAATAATATCATCTGCAAATCTAAGATGGTTTAAGTTTGCACCATTGATCTTTACCCCATCCTATATATATATATATATATATATATATATATATATATATATATATATATATATATATATATATATATATATATATATTAAAAAATGAAATAAAACGCAAATTTTTTTGCTCAAAATTGGTTCCGATTGCTTTATTTAAGAGATTCAGACATGCAATTTATGATTTGAATAAGATTTCAGGCAAATGGCTACCAAGTCTCTTTTTGTAGACACGGATCCACTTGCGCCAATTTTCGATAACCCTGGCACACATTTCGGGCTGTATGGCGAGTGTGGCTTGACGAATGTTAGTTTTCAAATTGCCAATAGTCGCGAATTTCTTGCTATAAACTTGTGTTTTCACATGTCTCCAGAGAAAATAATCTAAAGGAGTTAAAGCGCATACTCTTGGCGGCCAAGAGATGGGTCAATTTCGTGAAATAAACAAGTTGCCAAACTTCCTGTTGAAAATAAAGGTCAGCCGCATCAATTTCATCAAATTTTGGAAAAAAAGTCTTCCTGCATTGCCTTGTAGTACCCGGCACTGATAGTAACGGTAACTCCTTCTTCATTTTTAAAGAAATGAGGACCGATGACTCATCCATGCGAAAATCCACACCAAACTGTCATTTTTGCGAATGCAAAGGACTCTCACGTATCACGTGCGGATTAGAAATACCGACAATTTTGTTTTGTTTTTGTTGACGAATCCACTGAGCCAAAAATGAGCCTCAACGGGGAATATGATTTTGCGATGAAATTCGTTGTCGGCTTCCATCATTTCGAGGGTCCAATCCGCAAATTCACGACGAATATTTTTTTTGTCGAACAGGCACGATAACGGCCATGACTTAATTGCAAACCTTCTGGAAAACAACTGACAAGACATGTCAAAAATCGGTAAATAAATATGGCATCATCCCTAGTAGTAGATCCTTTATTATGTATGGTAAAAAGGTGATTGGTTGAATATTTACATAATCAGCAGATTCTTCTTTGAATGAATGTACGTAAACATCCGCTGCTACAATTTGCAAGCTGATATTTTCTCTTGTTTAGTCGTAATGAGAATGCGTAATGATTTTGAAGATTTTGTGCTGGCCTAGTAAGCGTTGGATATGATCAGAAGTCAGTGTATTTGACAGACTTACCAAAGGATTACCCACTCCCTCATATTCCTGTATTTAGTGACTATCCCACAAAATGCCTGATATGATTCCGTGCATTCTGTTTATTGCATTTCCGTGGTATAAAACTGAAGTGACTATGAGAGAGAAGTCCTTCAATATGATTTCGGACCAGTTTTCTTTAACTGCAGCTTTGAAACCGATTTACAAAAAATAAGTATCAGAAATATTGACTTTGAAACTTTTTTCAACCGCTAATATTGTTGTACTGATTGCCATAAAAGTCTACTTTTAATAAAAATAATTACCTTTTTTCTAAGTGCAGACAGTGTGTAATATCTAATTAACTGATATTTGTAAGATACTTAATAACAATACAAATAATAATTTGATACAGATTTAAAAAAATTACAAACCTGAGATCTCTTGATTGGAAACCTGTTTCTGTTCTTCCCCATCCAGATGCATGAGCTTTTGTACCACCTGCATGTTCCTTCGTTGATATGTCGATACTTTGGGCTTTTTCGCTGAATTTAATTGGTTCTTTTAATAAAATGACGGATATGTCACTGTCTAGTCCCTAAAAGCATTTTTAGTTAAATTATTTGAGTGACTCAGCAATGATTTAACTTAATTAATAAAATAAGTTCTAATACACTTTAATATGTTTAATATTTATTTATTCTTTACTACAGTGACACATTCTAGAAAATCGTTTCTGAATTATTGTATGGTATCACAGTAGAAATAAAATAAATAAAATGAATAAAATTAAAGAGCTGTAATGTTAAATAATTACAAAATGGTTTTATTACAAGGAGTCAAGTACAATCAAGTTACTTTTCTATGTAGTCACCACGAAGATTGAGCCATATGCCATACTGCTGGGCGAGCTTTCCAATACCCTCTTCATAGAAGGTTGTACATTTTTTTATCGATTGTATACCTTCTGCTTTCTGTGAATCAAATAAGTAGCTAATAGATACCAGCTTGTTATATGCATGCATTGAAGAAAGACCTTCTTCTTAATCAATTTTTTATTGTTTGATAAGTTAGCCATCTTGTTCATTATCGTAAGTTAACTTGTTCCTTGTAATAAATTGCCCATAATATACAGTATTCAAGGATAACAACAACTCTGAGCTA
This sequence comes from Cosmopolites sordidus, assembly GCA_031761425.1. NCBI lineage: Eukaryota > Metazoa > Arthropoda > Insecta > Coleoptera > Curculionidae > Cosmopolites > Cosmopolites sordidus. The sequence continues at coordinate 60,281 of JARFXV010002256.1, forward strand.
AATTCGTAGAGTGTTGCAGGATTATCAAATTTCAATTGTGATAAAAATTAACTGGATTGAACAGTAAAATTTTCGTTATCGTTTTTTTTATAAACATTTAAGTCAAAAGACCACTATTCTTCACTTAATATCTGATATATTTAATTTTATTTCCATTTAACATGAGGTTGATATAAAATGTTTAAAAAAGTAGACATAAAGTTCATCTAGAAACTTTATAGAGATTCTGGGAAATACATGGGACAAAGTTAATATAAAGAAAAGTCAGAGTTATTGAGATACTGTCAAAATTGTGATCAAGAGTTTAATTAAGACTGATTGGAAATGCAAACATCAATAGAGCTCTGGATGGATATGAAAGCACATAAACAGAAAGATGTACGAAAATCATGTATCGAAATAGTGGACACATTCCATATAGTCAAGTTTTTGAATTGTTAATCACTTTATTGATTTCCTAACGGTTCATGGTTTTTTTACAGTTTGTTAGTGTGCATATAAATATGCGCTAAGTTACTGTTAGAATTAGATATAATCATCTCCTGCTGATGCTAACATGGTTAGAGAAACGCACCTTGAGAGACAGCAAAAATTGAAATATTCATGAGTTTAATATTTCTGGCGCGTCTTAAATTGAAAACTTTTTACATATTATTACATATACATATTATTACATAGTATTATTATATTTTGATTGGTAAAAAGAAATGTTAAAAATTGTAATATTGTTCCATCAAAATATATCTTTAGAAGCGTTAATGGTTTCTAAATTTATATAAGGAGGTATATATATATATATATATATATATATATATATATATATATATATATATATATATATATATATATATAATATATATATATATATATATATAAAGTAATTAGAACGTATTGAGGTGGTGTAGCGTCCGATCTGGCAACATCGTTCGCTTTTCCTTTCGAGGAAAGACAGGATATTATCTGATGTGTCTACAGTACGAATTTGAACTCTCTGGAGTCATTTGATGGTCCAAAGTAATTTGGAACAACAATATGATATCAAGTTTAGTTCCAAACTTGGGTACATTACAACGGAGACTTTTTCAAAACTATAACAGGCCTACAGAAATAGTGTTTTGTCGACGATCCACGTTTATAAATGGTTTAGGGCATTCTCAGAACACCGAAATTCGATTAAAGATGAACTTCGTAATAGAAGGTAAATGGAAGTCCTCAAAATGTCCGGAGAATCCGAGATCATATGCATATTGATCGTCAGTTGATGGTCAGAATGATCGAGGAAGACTTGAATTTGACTCATGGAACCGTTCATTAGATTTTGACCATTGAATTGGGATGAAGAAAATCTTCACGAAAATGGTTCTAAAATTAAAAAGGAAAACAGGAGGGCAACATGTTTCGCTTTTTTGGGCCGGATTAAAAATTATCTTCATTTTGTGACGTGTCACGTGTGATTAATTCACGTATCATTATCACTTATAATAAGACTCAGAACCGAATCACCTCAGTTAGGAATGACATGCTCCAGGAATGACAAAATAGAATGAAAAAATCCAGAATTAGCAAGCCAAAAATCAAAAGCATGTCGATTTACTTTTTTCATAATCAGTGAATCGTTCGTAAGGAAACGAGAAGTTGTTGAAAGACTTCGAAAATGTGTGAGACGGAACATCAAGAACACCTATGTGCTACATTACCATAATGCGCCCTGATATGCAACGATATCAATTACCGAGTTTTGGTATTCATTAACGAGTTATTCACCAAACTTGAGTCATTGTGACTTTTTTTTTCTTCACCAAGTCGAAAATTGGAGACCACGGAGATTTTGAGACATTTTGGAGAACACTGAAAAGGTCATAACCGACCAGCTGAAGGCGATTTCAGTATTTGAGTTGCAGCACTGCTATGAAGAGTGGACAAATGGTTTCCATCGATATAGAGCTTTGTACGACAATTAAAATGTCTCCCAATAGGGATGATAATATTTTGACACAACTAATGACAGCCATATTTGATATTCAATTCTTGACATTTGCTGTTAATAGTTCTCAGTAAAGTTTATCATTTCACCATGTACAAGTTTTCGTTGCCACAACATTTGGAAATTGTTCAAACATTTTATCAAAATTCGAGAAGTTTTGTTGCTACTCAAAAAACATTTCTTTTAAAACACGGTCTTCATTCTGCTCCTTCTTATTAAGCCATCTGCCATATAATTGATAAGTTTGAACGTGAGTTTGGTCTTCATGATCAAAAGCCACCGTCACGACTTTGTAGTGGCCGTAGTGAAGAAAATTTCGCGAAATTTCGTAAAAGTGTTGCCGAGAACGATAATATGTCTATTCCGTGCCATTCTCAAGAGTTGGGCTTATCTACGATGACCATCTGGCGTATTTCGTGTTTGAATCTCGGTTTACACCCATACAAGATTGTATTGGCACAAGAACTTTAGCCAACTAACCATCGATTACGTCGGAAGTTCGCAGATTGGACGTTGGAAGCAATGGAAACCGTCTTCTCCGATAAGGCGTCTCATTTTTGGTTAAACAGCTACGTCAATAAGCAAAATTGTCGTTATTGGTGTGTGCCAAACCCACAAGTGATTCATCAGGCCCCATTACATCCTGAAAAAATCACTGTCTGGTGCGGATTATAAATAATGGTGCGGTGCAGTGGTGGCTCGTGAGGGCATTAGGGCGCCGTCCCTCTATCATTTATCACAGTAAACCATTTTTCAGAGCAAAACACCATATTTTATTTCCGTTCAGTTTCTTTCCTTTAACTTATTTTCCTGGTTCACATCCGGTATAGGGTTTCAATAGCACGAAAAGTAAAAAGGAGGAAGGGGAAAGCAAAAAAAAATCTTCTGCAACACTTTTTTCTTCTATTCCCTCCCACTTTAAAAACCCATGAGCAGCCACTGAGGCGGTGGCATTATCGGGTCGTATTTTTTTCAAGAATGCCGAAGGACAGACCGTCATTGTGAATGGTGTACGCTTCGTGCCATGTTACCCGATTTTGATTTTCCCAAAATTGATGAAATTGATGCAAACGAATTATATTTTCGCGAACAACTTACTACACAGCACCCATTACGATGGACTTTTGAGCAATCAATTCGGAAAACCGGCAATCTCACAGAATGGCCCTTGCAACAGGCCACCAAGATCTTGTGATTTAAAAACTTCAGACTATTTTTTTTGGGCTATGTTAAATTACAGGTTTTCACCTGTAATTGTAAACAAACCCAAGACTCTCGATGAACTTGAAGCCAGCATTCGAGCAACCATAGTCGTAATACCACCCGATATGCTCCACCGAGCCATCGAAAATTGGGCCAATAGGATCAATCAGTGCAAGAAGAGTCGAGGTGGTTACTTGAATGATATTTTGTTTAAATCATAAATGGCATAAAATATGTCATCTAATAAAAACTATGAGTTCCATTTTCAACCGAATTTTCCGTTATTTATTTCAATTTCAAATACTATCGCTGTTATTGGGAAACCCGTTTCTTTGAAGGAGATGATGTAGAAAAAAAAATTATAAAAAATCAGACCCCTTTACTTTTACACCTCGTATATTATCTAAGATAATCTCAGGCCAAAGGCTCAGTAGAGAGAGAAACTTAGATAAAAGTTTTTGAATAAATTAGCAAAGATTAATATTAATAGCAAAAATTAATATCAAAGGTTTTTGGTATAAGTAATCTATAAGAATATCACATCCATATTATGGATCCATATACTTATCAAATCAAAATATGACAATAATGTATATTATTTCCTTCTATTTTCATAATTATACTGAATACACAAAACTGAAGTTAATTCAACGCACACTCACTGAAAAATTATGTTAAACTAGCGATTGAAATATGCAAAAATATTGTATAAATAATTCTGTGTAGATAAGATTAAGTTTATAAATAATCCGCAGTTCCAAATTTAGCTTCAAAAGTTTCTTTGATATCGATTTCATTCACTTCTCGCAAAAAATAACTTCTTGGTAATTGACTTGATTTAGCAGATATTGAATTAATACCAGTTAATTAATTCTGTAACTAAAATATTATTGGAAAAGTTCACGAGTCGCTTTTCGATAATTTAATCAAATGACTTTTGAGAAAAAATAATTTACATTTTTAAGAACTGCTTGACTAAGTCATTAGAATTACTATTAAGGAGGGGTCATATAGCCACAGAGGCATATATGGTATTGATTTGAGTGATATCAGATTAGTGAATTGAGGTTGATTATTTTGAAAATAGAAAGAGAAACATACTATCTTTATTTTGATATATTCAAACGACCTTGTTTAATGATTATTTTAGGAGATGCAAACCAAAATCAAAGAATAATAATAATAGTATTTTTTGTTTGTCTTGTTGGTTTTGATGTATTTTCGTTATTTTTTTTATTCAGTTCAAATTTCAATTCTACATAGTCTCCTTCAAAGTACTAAACTTGAAGAGATTTAGCATTAAACACCAAATCACTTTTTTTGAACTGCTCGACGCACGTTTCGCTAACCATGTTAGCATCATCAAGAGATGATTTAATCTAATTCGAAAACTAAACTATGTACTATTTATATGAAAAACCCTACCTAACAAAGCGTGTAAAAATCGTGAACCGTGAAGTTTACTAAGCCTTACATTAATAATTGAAAAAGTTGACTGAACAACTAATTTCTGAAATCCCCGACTTTTCATGTTGCTCTACTTTATCCTTTGAATTACCCAGAACTCTTAATTTATTATATGGTTTGTACATAACTTTAATGTCCACTTTTTTCAAAATTTTGTCTTGTTAATTGGGCATCAAATGGTATTACCATGAATTTCTTTGTGTTCTGATCCTTTTGAAAAGTCGAAGATTCTTTCAATAATTTTCTGAACTTATGTTTTCTAATTAATTTATCTACAATGTTCTTATTATTACCATTCACTTCACATACCTCCCTAATAAATTTTAATTATTTGTTATAATTATGTTTATTTAAAGGAAAATTAATTAATCTATTTACAATAAAATTTATACTAGCCATCTTATTTTGGAAGCTATGATTTGAATCGTTAGGAATGTATGTCGAAGTGGTGGTGTTTTTTCTGAAAATATCAAAATCTAACCTATTTTTAATGTTCCTACTGACTAAAACATCCAGAAATGCTAAACTATCGTTGTTTTCGAGTTCATGCGTGAATATTATATTTTGGGATTTACTATTTAAGTTCTTAATAAAATCATCTAAATTTTCATTTTTCGAATTGAAAATGGCAAAAACGTCATTCACATATCTTAACCATACCTTCGGAAAGTAACTGAATTCATCTTTTGCCGTAGTTTCAAATTTGCTCATAAATAAGTTGGCTAAGAACGGTGACAGAGGATTGCCCATTGCCGTTGGGCAATCTTCTTGTTGTTCATAAAACCTGTTATTTTTATGAACATTAGATATGGGAGAAATGAAAAATCTTGTGTTGGCCAACATGCAATCAAACACGACCACAGTATAGAAATTAGTAATTTAAAACTAATTAAAAGTGTTAATAATAATAGGGCTGCTTATGAAAGCATTGAAATAGAAAAATGTAAGAAAATCATGAACTGAGATAGAGGACCTATCCCGTTTAGTTGCAAATCTCTTCAAGTTTAGTATTTCATACCAAAGGTTCCAATAGAATAATTGTTCCTTCAAAGTAGTTGTCTTGTGAAACCACATTGCTCTAGAGATGGTCTACTCTTCATAGCAGTGCTGAAACTCAGATAATGAAATCACCTTCAGCTGTTAATATTTCAAAACAACATGCTTGTGAACTTTGATTTGATCATTCTGGCTTGTTTTGGACGTGGTGAAGTTGAAGTATGCCATTTCAGGCTGTCGCACTTTGTTTTCGGGTCGAATTAAAAAATCCATGACTAGTCCCACACTCCATAAAATGACGGTTATTTCAATCTGTCAAAAAAGTCAGGATATATTTTCATTCTTTTGTTCTTTAGAGTCTGCGAAAAGTTTTTCGGAACCATTTTCGCACAGATTTTCTTCATCTTTCAGCTTCGTTCACAATTCATTGGTCAAAATTTGTTGAACGGTTGTGTGAGTTAAATTCAACCGATCCGATCATTCTGATCATCAGTAGATGATTAGAATAAACAAGATCCCAGATTCTGTAGACATTTTCATTACTTCTTGCATTTAAAGATTTTCAAATCATTACTTCTCGCATTTGAGGCCTTTTCAGATTTCCTTAGATCACCTGAAAACCTGGGTTCCTGACAAAACACTGTTTCCATAGACCCGTTAAAATTTTGTAAAAGTATCCGTCGTAGTACGCCCAAGTCTGAACCAAAACTTGTTCGAAATTTTTGCCATTTATTTTCAGAACGCATTAGAAAAGAAAACGCATTCTAGGGAGTAAGAACGCACTCTAGGGAGTTCAATATCATACTAAAGACTCATCAGTTGTTGGCCTGTGTCCTAAAGGGGAACTGATAGTGTTGTCAGATTAAACGCTATGCCCCCAGATGCATTATTATATATTGCTTTATTTACACACCTTGTAATACTTAATACGGGCTTCGTAATACAAACATCAAAACATACCGATCCACACACTATTCAGGGTTTCAAGATTTTGTTGGTAAAACTTTAGTTTTTCTGTAAAATTCTATATACTTAATTTCTATATCTAACAAAACTTCTCAAAAGGCTGTATAACTGAGTAGGTATTCTTTGAGTAGATTCTATTAGTACCTACTGAAATCCGGAGGACCAAAATGAATTTCCCAAAACTATCAAGCATTTGTACTAATAATATACAAAGATAAACTCTCATGTTTTGGATATGAATTGAATATTTGGTTATTATATTTATTATATCGGTATATGATATCTACGAGAATTCTTAGCATGCAGTTATTATTCATGCAATTATGTCGTAACTGAGCTTACTGATTTGCAAATAAATCCCTAAGAAAGCATTCCGTTTTACCTAATCTCGAACTGGTGTAGCTGAGTTCTAACTGACAATTTCTTGACGCTCTTACTATTCTACGCTCTTACCTATTGAAATGCAGTATACAATCCTGATATTTCTTCGGAAGGTTACCTATCCATCCTACTCATCGCAACAACTTAATGTTAGATTTCGATCTTAAAGTCGCAAAATTACAAAAGATGAATATGCTTTATGAAATGATTTATTCAGAAAATCTTTTACAAAATATCGATAAGAAATATAAAAAAAAATGATTGCTTTTCGACGAAACCGTGCGGGCGTGAGTCAGCGATTTGGCTGCCATTTTTTTCTCCGAAAGTAGGTCAGAAAAGAAGGTGATCCTGAAAATTTGAGTTCGATACGATCAAATCCGGCCGCCGGAGACATTTTTTGAAATTAAAAAAAGTCAGAGTTTTAGAGAAAAAAATAAATTTCTGTTTCAAACTTAAATCCGGTTTGGCTGGGCGCTTTTAACTGAATCACTATTTCATCGAAATTTTGCCTATTTTTAAAACATTTCTAGATATTCATTTTTTAAAGTAGAAGGCTGAATAACGGCTCATATTTGTTGTTTAGGTATGTTCTGTTGGTGTTTACCCGAATTTTCATTGATTGCCTCAACTCGCCGTTTTCAGATAGCTATATTGTATAAGGCGTGTGACACCATTTATTGTATAAGGCGAAAATATCAGCCATCGTTCTGTTGGATCAAAATATACCTAATATCATTTAATGCGTCAATTCTTCCCCGATCATTCCGATTATTAACCAAAGATCAGAATCGACAAGATACCCGATTCTGAGAACACTTTCATCACTTCTTGTAATTTAGAGCCTTCTGCTTCGAGATTCGTCTTCAATTGAGTCATGGCCGTTTGTTCTGTTTCCTAATGGTGTTTATCCAAGAATGCTATTGGTAGGTTGTCTTTTTTCAATCCATTTATTTTAATATCTTTTCTTTTTTTTTAATAATCTTACGTGATATAATAAGTGTCGTGGTCTTTGTGAGTTAAAAGAGCTCACAGTTCTGCGGTCTTTGCCATCTTTCATTTTTTTGTATCTCTATTATATTCCTTTCGATATTTCTTTCCTAAACTTTTGTAAAAGAGCATTCTGTTAGTTTGGCGGAAACAAATGTTGTTGTGCGTTCCACGGGAAATTGTGGAATCGAGCGGTTGGTGGGTATAACTCCCGACTACTGTTGTCTCATTGGACGCAGTCCAAAGAAATAAAAAACTACATGTATAAACTATCCGATGAGAAGTCGGCGAAAGTATGCGTTGTTTGATTGTAGATAGAGTATCCCTATTCTTGACCAGAGAGTATATGTCGATACCCTGATGAGTCTAACCACCAACAGACGAATCATGTGCCATCCAATGTAAGGGATGGGTGGGGTTCGCTCCTGGTCAAGCAACTAACAGAATATATACTCAGATATATATATATATATATATATATATATATATATATATATATATATATATATATATATATATATATGAGTATATAACTATATATATAATTATTGTTGTATTATATTATGTATATATTGTGTTATATTATATATATTATTGTTGTCTTATTGGATGCAGTCCCAAAAAATGTGACATTGCATATATACGCCATCCGACGGGAAGTTGGCGAAAACATTGGTTGTTAGCTGTGGATAGGGTCTCCCTATTCTTGATTGGGGAGCATATGTAGGTACCCTGAAGGGTCTAAACATCAAGAGATGAAACACATGCCCTCCAGTTGAAGGGATGCGTGGGGCTCGTCTCCAGTCATCAATCTACAAAAATGGTCATTAAGGCGGAGACGCAGATTGTTGTGTGTTCCACATAAAATTGTGAAACCCAACGGTTGGGTGTATGTATATATATATATATATATATATATATATATATATATATATATATATATATATATATATATATATATATATATATATATATATATATATATATATATATATATATATATATATATATATATATATATAATATTTTTTGCGAAGTTGTGGAGCTCACACCATTGCACCATTGCTATTGTTATTCCCTTATAAGTTCATTTTCAACTCTTCCTATACTTTTTCTACTTTCTCTACTTCTGATACTTGCCCAAGTGAATTAAAGATAATTATGTGATTCTACGAAAAAACTGGAAACAAAGTCACTTTTTCCAGCGAACGAATCAGCGTAGAATCGGAAAGCTTCTGTTTGCACTTGCTCTAATTGTTCTCGTGTTTGTCTCAATCGTCTTGTTAAATTTATGGTGTTTTTTAATGTCATGCTCTACTTCTCTAAGATCATATCCAACCAGAGTATCGTTATCGAATCGATAATGGATTCCTGTTTGCATTTACCTATAAAATTTTCGGCATATTATTGCAGAATTGTATGGATTACATATGACAATATTTCAGGTGCTATATTTAGGAGCACAATTCCTTTATAGTTATCACAATTAATTTGGTCTCCCTTTTTGTGAATTTGCATATAATTTAGATTATCGTGAGGAATAGAATTTTTATGCTATTTGGAACTTTTACCTACTTTCATTTTAATTTTAATAGCTTGTCGATGTTTTTTGAATATAGTTGGTATATTTCTTTCATTTTCATGTTCAAGGTTCAATTCCAATTCTGTATTGTCAATTATTTGCCTTAGGCCTTTCTCGAGGCTTTTAGCTCATTTATCGAAAATTTCTGTTCTAGTTGTTGCAGTCGAGAATACATCTCCTTTCTTTTATGAATTCGCATTTCTTCTTTTCTAATTGATCGTTTTCTAATGTGGTCCTTTTAAACAGTAGTCTCATATATGCCGAATTTTTATCTTTAATAGTTTATATGCACTTTTCATTGAACCAATCTGATTTTCTTGGTATACGCCCTGCCTGCCCTACAGTTGCTGTTGTTGTTCCAAGTATTATTCTGTTTTCAGATTTTTCATTTTATTCATTTTCTAGGTTTTATTCATGATTTATTTATAACACTTTTTTTCCTTTTTTCCATTTTTTCCTTTTTGAATTAGATACTTTGGCGTGAGTCAATTTTGGCGTCAATCAACACCATACAGTTAATTTGATTGGCAGTAATTAATTTTTAATTACTGCCAATCAAATAAAGTTAATTTGATTGATTGACAGTATATAGTATTTGATTGGTAGTATTCTTGCAAAGTTGGCCTTATGGAAAATTTTATTCTTAAAATGTATACTTGCATGTTTATTGAAGTCGCTGGGTAAATCAGTTAATTTACCCAGCGGAGGTTGATTTACTTGATAATTATGTTGAATACGTTTTTCCAAGATTTTTCCCTTGTTTCTCGTAAGTATTTGATCACGTCCAGTGTAATATCGCAAATTTGTGGAGCTTTGTCCACTTTTATCTTTGTTATTGCAACGTCTGATTCGTTATTCAATTTTATTTTTTACTTTTCTATTTATCCTCATACTTCTCACTGTGTTTTAGATAATTTCTTAAAATTTATCTTTATTTATGATTATGCTACCTTCTTTGTCATTTGTTTTTTACGTTATTTGATACAATACCATTTTATAGATCATGCAATTTAAGGTTTCCGTATTAATTTGTACATCTAACAAAAATAAAGAGCATATTGATAAATTGATAAATTTTAACAGGAATTACTATAATTACCTAAAATATTATTTACAGGATGTTTATTTAGTCCATTATGTAATTACCATAATTATCTAAAACTTTTTGCCCACGTAGTGATGCATTCAATGAATATCAGCAAGCTGTTTTACACCTCTTCTTCAGTGTTAAGACATTTCCCATTTAACCAATTTTGGAGGAAGCGGAATAGATGGTTATCCAAGGGTGCGATGTTCCGTGAGTAAGGTGGATGGGGTAAAATATCCTTAAGCTCAATCATTTTTACCGGCTCCTGTTTGGCACGCTTTCATGACATGCATGCATTGACGTGATGATACAGGACATTTTTTGTTTGATAATTCTGGCCGTTTGTCTTTTTTTAATTACTGCCTTCAGCCAATCTACTTGTGAATAGTACTTTGGTTGCCTGAAAGAAGTTTAAAATATGTGGGTCCCTTCCAATTTTTTTCGGAAGAATGCCATCTTTCGTGTGCTTGACTGACACTGGCAACCCCCATTTTTATTACACATTATTGCATACAATCCAGTTTTCATCATCAGTTAGCATCCTACTCGAAATATTTTTTCAGCAAAATGTGGTATGAAGAGATTTGCTTCAGTAGTTTGTGAGGGACCCTCACATCGTATTGGCAGATAATTAAAACCGGTCGATTTGTAAATATTTCACTTACCTGTTATCTTACAGACCATAGTTCGTGGATCTTCGGCTATGATGACCTTTATTTTATCGACATCAGTGCCTGAAGGACGGCCAGAAGGTTGCCTGTCTACCAGGGCAAATTCTACGCCTTTCTACCGACTAAGGCACATTTGCTCTCCGTGGTCGGTACAATCTTATTTTTGGTTTGGATAGCGTTCTTGTCCTTTTTGAATTAAAAAAAGTATTGTCTGGCGTAAACGCAAGCCTCCGACAGACATTTCGAATTAATGAACTTGATTAACAGAAGGCAAACCAAAGCGAGTCTGAAGGAATACATTGTAAATGTCACATGAATTAATGATATGTAAATAAACATTACTGATCTGATGACTGAGTACAGATTGCTGTTTACAAATATTAAAATAGAAATTAATGGACGAACTTTCCAGATAACCCGATAACTAGTGCTATAAATGATATATTGTATAGAAGTAAACATCAAAATTATCGTTCGAGCATAAAAATTTAATAACTCGATTCAAAATATTTTTTTAGGCATCGAAGATGCTCGTACAAATCTGAATTAAAATTGCAGGAAATTGATAAAGTTTTCGTCTGCAGCGAAAAATTAATATAACCGATGTACGGAGACTTGGGGGACAATTTATTAAATGGTGAAGTTTCATAATTTTACCAAAGCGCCTACAAGAACGATTTTACGGTGATTTCACACTACAACGGCGCATAAAAACTAATTGTTACAAGTTTAGCAAACGCTTTACGGTCTATAATCAAATATTACGGCTTGGAGACGTACTTGTAAAATTAAAATTTGGTTCTTGCTATGTTTTTAAAATGTTAAATTTGCTATATATTAAATACTTATTATTTGAGTTTCTGGCTATCAATAACAATTGCAATTGATAACAATGCTTCTTTAGAAATGGTTCTCTTTATGTTGTAAGAATATATATTTAATTGAAATATATTTTTCTCTAGAGAGTGTATTATTACTATTATTATTATTCTATGATATATTAAATAGTTTTAATTTTGACTTAGATACAGTGCTGTCAGTATATGTGCGAGATGAATAGCCCTCTCATTTTTAATGCATTTTTTTAATGTAAGTTGCATCGTGGTAATTTGGAGTAATCCATGCCGTTTTAAATTTTGCAACAATGTATAATAATGCTACTACGGTTTTTAATTTTAAATTTAAATTAAATTTAAAATTTATTTTAGCATTTTTAAGGTACTTGCTTATATACTGTTTAAAAAAATTATACCTGGGGGATATTGCTCGAAACATTTGCCGTTGTTTTTGATGACCTCAATTCATCTGTGAGCCAGTAACTCTATTTCTCTTCGGTACCACGATGTTTCTTAGTGTTTTATATATAAATAAAATAATTACAAATAAAATAATAAGTAATTACACATACATTAAATACATACTTTTAATATGGTATCTATTTAGTCTTAGGTTCATATCGAGATGAAGGTAAAATACAGATCTCAAATAATTAAACTAAAAACAAAAAATATAAAAGCCTTTCTATACGGCCACTTCGTTTTGCCCCTTTATCAGTATACAGTTTCTATTCAATGTTTTTTTTTCCATAATAATAACTTTCTAAAGCTGTCTTTGTAACGGTTGTTTAATATTCAGTTATGCGAATATTCAAAAGTTTAGAGATTATTAAGGGTCTATGAACTAAAAATTTGTCAATTAAGACAGTTAAATGAATTTTGTTAGGCATATGGCAAAATTATTCATAACTGATGTAGTGATATTCAATTTGTATTATGATATAATAGAGGCAAAGTATTTACTATTATTTTGAATAACATTTATGCTAGTTTCATTATAATCTACTTTTTTAGTTAATTTGTCATTTTGCTATTAAATTATTGCCATTTTTTCTTTGGTAGTAGTTTTTCTTTGATTACAGTATATTATACTGTAAGTGACATAGTGAACTTGTATTTATTTTGAAGCCAATTGAAACCTTAATTTATTTTATATATATATATATATATATATATATATATATATATATATATATATATATATATATATATATATATAAATATATATTTTATATATATATATATATATATATATATATATATATATATATATATATATATATATATATATATATATATATATATATATACATATATATATATATATATATATATATATATATATATATATATATATATATATATATACACATATATATACATATATAAATATATATATATATATATATATATATATATATATATATATATATATATATATATATATATATATACATATATATATATATATATATATATATATATATATATATATATATATATATATATATATATATATATACATATATATATATATATATATATATATATATATATATATATATATATATATATATATATATATCAGATACCAACTTTGTTTTTTTTAATTATATACCGTATATAATATTATAATTTTAGATTCTATGAGGTATTTTGAAACTTTTTATATAACATATGACATACCTATCTTGAGCCATTTCTGATATAACAATTATTTTTTAAAAACTTTGGTAAGTTATATCCCTGAATATGAAAATATTTTTTTTTACAACCAGTATAGATAGATATCTGCATTTTTGAATACGGTTCCTTAATAAATATGACATTAAAATTAATTTATCGCATACAGGGTGTTTACAAAATAGTGCGCATTTCATAAAACCTAAATTCATGTAATGTAGGAATTTTAAATTAAACACTTTCTATTTTATAGTGGAACACAAAATAGTTGGAACACAAAATAGTAATAAATTCTGTATCTGAAAGTGTTAAATGATGATATATCTATTTTTAGCGGTTTTCGACTTATAAGCAAAAAAACAAAAAAATGCAATTAATGCAAAGATATTGGTTTGTTTTAGTAATGGGCCACGGCCGGTTAGGGTGACATTACTTCTAAACAAATATAATGAAAATGTATGTATTTGACATTATTAGTTTGATAATTCATAATTAGCATATTGAAGTAAGTAATTATCTCAGTAAAGAATAGAAGGAATTAACTATTCAAATGCAGTGATCACGGATTCAAACAAATTTTATAAACTTTGGTTTTTCGAAGACACCCCGAAATTTGACCAAGCCAGTAACATCTGATGAGGATAACGAGATTAACATTCTCGGTTATTTCCATGCGTATTCACAAAGTTCTATTAGAAGAGCTAAAGATGAGTTACATATAACATTCTCCTCAATACAAAGAATACTGAAAAAACACGGCATGCGCCCTTACAAATTTTTTAAAGCTCAGTTTCTCAAGCCAGGCTGCCTTCAAAGAGTAGAATTTTGTGAAAGGTTAGTAGCTCATTTCCAGGAAGATCCACTTTTTTACAAAAAATAATCTGTATTGATGAGTCCAAATTTTCGAGAGAAGGAGTTTTTAACATACGAAATTGTCACTTCTGTGCCAATAAAAATCCTCATTTTACTAGGATTCCGCATTTCAAGAGAAATTTAGTTTAAATGTTTTTTGTTTAACATGGATAAACAAATTCGATTCGACTTATTTACGATGAACAGTTCATTTCACGAAAGTATCTAGAAATAGTAACAATAGTAGTAGAGAATTTGACAGAAAACCTATGTATCGAAGCAGCTGGTATAAGCTTGATGGTGCTCCGGCACATTGTACAGAATAAGTAAGCAGGCAACTTTATGAACTATTCCAAGACCTATTCCAAGAACGTTCAGACGTTTGGGTCCGTGGAATTGACCGTCAAGATCTCCAGATTTAACTCTCCTTGATTTTTATCTTTGGGGTACTGTAGAAGACAATATCTACAAAACGCCAGTAAACACTAGAAAGGAGTTAAAACATCAGGTGAATCAAGCGTTCGCAACCTTAGATTCTATTGAGATAAGAAGAGCTGCCACGAAAGGGGTCCATATTTGAATGTTGAAATATTTGAAGGTAAACGGTGAGTGTTTCGAACATTTGTTATAAAAATAGTTTTTTAGGTTGTATTATGTTTCTAATTTTAATTTTATGTTATTGTTTACTAAAATAAAATATACCGTTATCTTTGCTTTAATTGGATTAGCTTGGTTTTTTGTTTATAAGTTGAAAACCGTTAAAAATTGCTCTTTTGAGCTCCACTATAAAATACAAGGTGTTCCATTTAAAATTCTTACATAACGTAAATTCTTAACTTCTATCAAAAGGTCACTATTTTGTAAATGCCCTGTATGCGATACATTAATTCTCATGTCATATTATCATAAAACAACCTATTAAGGAACCGTATGCAAAAATTTAGGTATTTAGCTATGCTGGTTGTAAAAAAATATATTTTATTTTATTCAGGGATAGTTGTTGCCAAATTTCTTTAAAAATATTTTTTATTTCCGAAACGGTTCAAGATGGGTATATAAGATTCAAAATGGTTCACATAATCTAGAAAAACAATAACATATGGGATATTCCATTTAAAAAATACGAAGTTGGAATCAACTCTGAGTAGATCTGCAACAGCGCAGAAAATATGTTAAATAGAGTCCATATTCATTTTTAAAAGTATCCAAAATTTAAAATCATTACCCCAAGTAGTTGGTATATATATATATATATATATATATATATATATATATATATATATATATATATATATATATATATATATATATATATATATTATATATATTATATATATATATATATATATATATATATATATATATATATATATATATATAATATATATATATATATATATATATATATATATATATATATATATATATATATATATATATATATATTTATCTATAAAAAAGAAATCGGTACAGTCAGAAATGTATTGAGGAGATTCGTAACTTTACCTGTTTTTAAATAATTGTTTGAAATATTATATTTGTAATAGAGTTGATAAAAATGGAACTCATAAACTTAAATAAATTAAAAATTTTGCTTCATTATGACCACTATTCATTATGACCACTTTCTTTAATCCAGATGTTTTTCTACCTCATGATCCAATAAAAATTTTCAGGGAAAAAAATTATATACAAATACAGATGCGTGAAAAACTTTGGTAAGTTAATTTTATTGACAAATATGAAAATCGTCCACAAGCGCTATTTTAGAAGAATTTCTTATTTATTTGAACTTCGTGGCACTCATCATTTTGAAGAAGTCATTTAAATTTATATTTATCCATTATATCGCGTTACAACGTTTATTATCGAAATATGAGGCGCCAACGTGGTCAGACAATTGAAGCAGAAAAAATACTAAATTATATATCATTTTCAAAAAGGAAAATCTTATTGCCAAATTGGAAAAATTGTCAACCAGTCTCACACTATGGTTCAAAATGTTGTAGATCATTTCAAGAATAAAAAAAGAATATTAAGTAAGTAAAACGAAAGTCGCAAAAAAACAGTTAATGCAAACGTTGGATTATTATGCAATGATAAACAATTTTCTAAAATATCTGCATACAGTTTGGCCAAACAAATTGCAAAAGTACCATCACAAGACGGTCGCTGCCCCAATTGTTCGAAATATCCTAAAAAGGCACAATCTTCATGACAGAATGGCTATAAGAAAGCCCTGGATTATTACAGCAAATAAAATTAAACTCCTGGCATTTGAGTACAGAAATAGAGAGTTTTTGTTTTGGAAAAATGTAATTTTCTCAGATGAAAGTCAATTTAATTTTTTCGGATCAGATGGATGTAGGGAAACGCAATGAATCTTTAAAAAAGAAACATTTGCGAACGACTGTTAAACACGGTGGTAGCTCGGTTATGATCTGGCTATGTATGAGTGCTGAGGGTCGTGGGAATTTACATTTTATTGACGAAATGATGAATCAACATATATATTAAAACATTCTAAAAGAGAACATCAAACAAAGTGGCCAAAACCTTGGTATTGAAGAAACTTTTGTATTTTACCAGGATAATGATACGAAACATAAAGCACAAAACGTTTGCTGCTTTATAACTGCCCCAAAGTCATCGAGATCCCTCCACAAAGTCCAGATATCAATAAAATCTAAAATCTATGGAGTAATTTAAAACTTGAAACAAGTAAACATTAACAAGAACACACAGAAACAAGAACAACTCAAGATTGTACCAAGTGTCTACGGATTATTGTGAAAAAGTAGTACGTTCAAGGGTGGATCGTTTAAATTCTGTTATAGAAAACAAAGGTTTACCTACCAAGTACTAAATGCAGTTTTGAATATGTTTACTTTTCAAAAATTATTAAAATTTTGTACGTGTACGAGTTTCATTGTAAATATTGCATTTTTATGATCCTAGATTACTCATTACACTATCTCGGATCGTAGAAATACAAAACAACGAAATCTGCTGGGTAAAAAGAGACAGTCTCATACTATGGAAAAATGATTCAAAATGTTCAGTAAAGAATATGATCGAAGTAGTGATTAGTCACATTCTACTCGACTTATTACGGTGTTTACTAAGTCCTGTCAGAAGCAAAATTGTTAATAATAATACTTTTTGTTTCAAAATTATCATTTTTAGAATTTTTCAAGATTTCCAAAATGTTTGCCATTATTTTACCCTTTCTAGAGCTTATCGTTTAACGTGCAACTCAAAATAATTTGATAAATATTTTTGTGATACTCCTCCCAAGTGCTACATACATTAATAATTCATAAATAGGCATCTCAAATATATTGGAAAATTTTAAAAAACCTAAAATTTTTATTTTTTTTTTGTACATTATCATGGTATGATAAAAAACAAAAAGTTTCACGTCCATGTTATTCAGAAAAATTAATTATAAGTAGGCGTACCCTAATGACCTAATTAATTAAAAGTAGGCTTACTTATGAGTAGGCCTACTATGGTTATTATAATATTTTGTAACTCTGGGAGGCATTGACTGAATTAGATGATCTCAGTTTTTTTGCAGCAAGGTGAGCTAGGTATTGTATTCATGCTTTAAATTCGTTTAAGGTGTTTACACCCAGAGTAACTGCCAAAAAATTCGATCAATATTATCCCATAATTGTTTTATCTGAAACATATTTCAGAATCTCGCCGGAAAATTGCGTATTGATATCGAAGTTTTTTCAAAATACACTGTTTGGGCAGCTATAGGCAGTTTAACATGATTTTGTTGTAAGATGAGATCTGAACGAGTTTGTCGATACATCTTATCAATGGTTACGCTCAGCCAAATACGATGAAGGAAATGCAATTAAAAATTTCTGTATTATTGCCCACAAACCAGGGTAGAGAGCTGGTATTGATTTTTGAAGCCATAACTCTTAATATCCGTTTCTGAATTTTACTTTTAATTCTTCGTTAGTTTTGAGTTCTACGAGTTTCTGCTCTAAATTTGGTGATTCTACTGTATCTGCATTTGCAAAATGATCTAAAACCCAAGTCGGTACATTTATACTTAAAATATCCTGGAATCGTTCGGTAAAATCAACATGAAGAGCGTTCAAGTTTTGGCACTAAGTAAGGTAATCTTCCTGTTTTGCAGAGACTACTGATAATGTGGGTAAGTGACTCTATTCACCAAGTTTTCCCAAAAAAAGCAGCTATGACGTTTTTTGTTTTAAATAAATTCAACTCATCACCTTGTAATTATAAATTGACTTCATAAATCTATTAAAAATGTTTGTCAAATAAGCGATGTCATTTTTGGATATAATCAGGTTTTCGCCCAGTTGTTCGTCTCTGTTTCAAGGTAGTCTAGAGCTGAGTCAACGAAATTAAAAAAAATGATTTAGATAAATACCTTTTAAGAACCAACGAACTTCTGTGTGCAGCAGCAAGCGAATGTAATCTTTATCATTTCCACTACAAAGTTGATCAAATAATCTATCATTCAATGAATTGTTTCTAATTTTATTGAATGCTCTAATAACGTAATGTAACCACGTATGCAGGTGTTCATTCAGATTTTTTACAGCCAGATGCTGACAATGAATAACACAATGTACAGCGAGTATATTTGGTACTGCTTGTTTCAAATGCACTATAAAACCCTTATGACGCTCCGTCATTGCCGGAGTACCATTAGTAGCAGCTGACAAAATACCTGTATTATGAATAGGAATTTCTTTCTCTTGAAAAAACTTTATTGTATTAAATATCGATTTTCCCTCTGTATTGGTTTCAAAATTTTTAGCAAATAATAACTCTTAATAATTTTTTTCTTCTTTTATGAATCAGACGAATGCTAAGAGCAGTGTTTCGTTAAGTTTTTAAGTAATCGCATAATAATATTTCAACATCTTTAACCATATCATCTATTCTTTTTTACACTGAATTATAACTGAGAGAAATTTTCCATATGATATCTGAAGGAGTTTTATGATGAAGAACAGTTTTTATTACGTCTTTGACTGCCGATAATATTAATTCCTCGTCTATTGTGTATGGTTTTCCGCGTTTTCGCAATTAATAATAAAATATTATATAAAGCTCGTAGTCCAACATTTTCTTGTTTAGAAGACGACCCAAAAAGATTCGATATAGTTAGCTGTTTTAAATATTTCTTTTCCGGTACTTGAAAATATGATAAATCTTTCATCTTTTAATCAATCCAATTCCTTTGATTGTATTAACGCCTCCCATTTGCCACTGGACTCGCCACCGCCCCCATGAAAGACTCCAGAGTCCAAAGGGGGGCGGTACAGCCCTCGTTGGGAACCTATGTTCCAGACTAATAACTAAACGAAATATAATTGAGTTCTAGGTACCACCCAATTTTAGTTCCGCACAGTTCTGAGATGTACTGAGGCCTTGCGGTGTGCTGTATCCAATAAGTGTGATGAATGTATTCGTCAAGTCCTTGGATGACGAGAATCTAGTACCTAGTACTCGTGCAACTGTGATCATCAAACCATCTTAACTATGCCTTCATAACGGTAAAAGCAGCATGTCCGTTTTGTCATTTCAAGAAAACTTACCCAAAACCAACAGTGCGTCTCTTAAAAGTCAAATACCGTAATTATCTGAAACTGAATGGTGCTCGAACTCGTTGCAGTTTAATACTGATCACTTTTTTTGTTCTCCGATAGTTCTTAACAAGAATATGGAAAATTTTCTCATTATTTTGTTTAATGTTGTTTTTCATATTTTTGTTTTAATTCCTATATTATAATAAAGGGTGTTACAATAAGAGCGCAAAATTTAAATTGCGCACCATTTTGGCTGTCATGACTCGATAGGTCAAGAATTGTGACAGGTCGATAAGAGACACGTAGGAGTTAATAAACACGGAGCTCTAAACTATACCGAAGCGCATCTTTATTGTTAAGTTGCCTTAGTATTGCTTCAGTTATTAACATGAAACAAACGACACGAGCGCTTAGTTATCGTTCAGAACAAAACAGCATGACTGTTCGTGAGAGTGCGGCAGAGAGACTAGGGTTCTCGATTCGTCATCCTGCCCAAGAATTGCACATTTCAACAGCCACCCTTCACAGTATTTTTACTAAAGATTTGCGTCTCTATGTTTACAGTTTAATTGACTCAACAACTTCTGCCAACAGACCACGCCCAGAGAAGGATCATTGACCACAATTGGCCGCCACGATCTCACAAGCCCATAACCACCCAAGCACTGAAAGCGGATATTGAACTCTGTATTAACACCGCTGTATTAACAAATACCGCAACATTTATGCCAAACCATTATTGAAAATTTCACCAGAAGAGTACGCATGTGCCACCAAAGCCGTGCGAGCCATTTACTGGATATGTCGTTCCATGAATAATTTCCATATGTCTATATTATTATAAATCTATAAATATTTCAATACTTTGCTACATAAAACCATGTTTTATTTAAAATTCACATCTTGCACGCTTATTGAAACAACCTTTTATTTTTTTGTTGAAAAAACGGTGACTTAAATCAAATATTGACTATTTATCTTATTTTTCTGTTCTTTATATCGATGCAATTTACTCCTTATCCACCTATTTTCTCCAAAAGACCAATTTCAGAACGAAACGCAAAGGCCTAATAGGGTAGGCGTATATTAAGAAAATGGACATAGACACGTATATATGTACACATAGGCAAACGTTCCATTCAAGAAACGTATATACTCTATTTAACTCACTGTGGGTAGTATGTATCGTAATTGGTCGTAAACCGCACCCTAGATACAAATCAGTTTGTCCTTTCTTACTGAGCCATAATACACGAGACAACCACAGTTTATTAATAGTTTGTCTTTTTCCTGATTGATTTGATCAATGATCATAATACAATGAATATTTTCGAAACATAATATACATTTTATGATTACATCCGATAACAAGTTAACGGTTTTTATTATGAAATAGGAAAAGTTTTTTTTTATTCCTTTAATAAAATACCTTTAGTTACATTGTTTAAAAACAAAAAATGTTTGAACTAATCATTACAACATGGGGAGAACAAAGAATGCCGGTAAGTTGAGACAATACCACCATTATACCTATCGTAAAAAATGGAGACCAAACAGATTTTAATAATAATAGAGGAATTTCTTTGTTGAATACTTGTTATGAAATAGTAGCGATATTAATCAAAAAGAGTTTAGAAGGAATAATTGATCTACAGATAAGGATATACCAGGCAGGTTTTCGGAATGGTAGAGGAACAACCAACCAGGTTTTTGTTATGAAAGAAGCACTAGCAACGTGTTACGAACACAAAGTTCCAGCGATGGTACTGTTTATAGATTACGATAGCTTACGATTCAGTAAAGAGATCTAGAATGATAAAAACCATGGAAGAATTAAAAGTACCCTCTAAAATAATGGAATAGTAAGCATGGTAGAGGAGATAATAACAGCCAATGTAGGTGTAAAAGGAGGAATGACAGAAGATTTTCTGACCAAGGCAGGCCTAAGCCAATGGGATCCACTATCGATATTATTACTGAACATGGTTATGGATATGATTATTAGGAAGGGTCAGCTGAACAGAGAATTACACATTCTTTACAGAAGCCTTGATAGCTTCCGTAAAGAATAGTGGGTTATGCGGACGATATAGCAATGATTGCGAGACGTGAGAAAGAACTGAAAGACTAGAAAGGCTAGTGGAGGTAGCATACAAGTTTGGCTTAAAAATCAAATCAAAGGTTTAAAGAAAAGCAAACTAATGATAGTAGAAGGTACACAAGAAAAGGCCTTGAAAGTGAAAGTGGATACAGAACTGGGAAAAATGACGCTTGAAAGCGTGGAAGAATTTGTCTGCTTAGACGTAAGGATAACCAACAAATGTGAAAAAGAGAAAGAGGTAGGCCTAAGATTGATCAAAGCTAATAGATGTGCAGGAGCCTTAAACCATCTAGTAAGATCGAAATTCATATCTAGAAGTACTACATTCAGACTGTTTAAAACAGTACTGAGACCAACTGCATTGTATGGAGGTGGGCCGTATGTACTAAACTAGATAGAAGAAGAGAAACTGTGGTGGTGGGAATGTAGAATAATCAAAAGGATAACTGGAGGAAAGAACGTCGATGATTTGTATATGAGAAAAACAAATGAAAAAATTTTTAATATCTTTAAGGATCCAAGGATAAACACGATAGTTAAATCGAGAAGGCAGCAGTGGCTGGGCTGCATAGAGAGAAGGGGAGACAACAGAGTGGTAAGAAAATTTGCATGTGGAAGACTACAAGGTAAAAGAAGTCAAGGAAGACCAAGGAAGCGGTGGAAAGAAGCTGTCATGAAAGATCTGAAAGAGAAGGGGATTAAGGACTGGAAGATAAAAACCAGAAAGAGGACAACATGGATATATATATATATATATATATATATATATATATATATATATATATATATATATATATGTATATATATATATATATATATATATATATATATATATATATATATATATATATATATATATATTATAGAATTTTTCCTTTAATTTAATATATACGGGGGAACGAAAAATTTGCAACCCCAGTAAGTATATTTGAATGAAACACATCCACTTTATAGCAAATTTTGAACACAAAAACTGATTCCTTTTTTGCATTTACCTGTATGTTTCTGTATGTGAACGAAAAATTTATAGCATAACGTATTATTCATATCCTTCTAAACTAAGCAGTATATTTGGGGTTTTGATACTAGTTCTATAATTCCACAAGATTCTCCACCCATTTTTTACAGAAAATTATCCGAATTTTTGAGAAGTAACGAGATGATTGGGCATTATCTATCGTAATGATCACACAGATAAAATGGTTTGCGGATTAGAGTTATGCACAAGTACACGATTTTGGCCATCCTAAAACTATCCAAAGACGTAAGCTCATGGATAGTTGACTTAACTATAGTTATATAATAATAGTTAACTAATTTGGACGTAAGACTTAAGCTTAGACGTAGCGTCTTAAATTTCTTGTTCTGCAAAATCGGTATGATGATAGCCGTCAAGAGCGTGCATCTTACTGCATCTACAGTCAAGGCTGTTTCAAGTAAGACTGTTATTTGATGTTTACTTGTAATGTGTATATGGGTTTATTGTCTATATTGGACGCCTCCTCTTACTTACGCAATCTTGTTCGAACTTTTTTCCCCAGCTTACAGCAACTGAAACTACATTGACTACATTGTCAGTAGAATACATAGATTACCTAATTTGGCCCATGCCTTGCAGAATTATAAATTATAATGATAACCATGGTGAACGTCCTTCTAATTATTATTTTTTTATATCAAATGAATGTAAGTAAAGTTTTTTAACTTTTTTATCATTACATAATATGGTCATGATGAACATGCCAGCTAAAAATAACCATATACAATCATACAAGGCCATGATGTACAATTATGT
The DNA here is from genome assembly GCA_031761425.1 of Cosmopolites sordidus. Lineage (NCBI taxonomy): Eukaryota > Metazoa > Arthropoda > Insecta > Coleoptera > Curculionidae > Cosmopolites > Cosmopolites sordidus. The sequence goes on from JARFXV010002256.1 coordinate 84,457, forward strand.
ATAAAATGCCATAGACACCCATATAAGGCCATGGTAAAAAATACAGAATTAATCCAACAAAATGTACGTTATATAGCGGTTAATTTTTTTGATCTCAAGTTGCTGATGTTTTTTATTACCATGTCTTTCGGACAAATCTAACATTTCACTTTCGAAAAATATGTTATCTATTTCCATAAACAAACAACCTATAAAATGGTACAGTAATAAATACAAAAATATATACAGTCATTTGACGGAAATGCTCTAGTTCATAAGGAGTTTTGTAGAAACAAGTGCTTTGTTGTTTGTGTAGAAAATGATATTCCTGATAACCCCCCATACATCTTTTGCACCGTAATAATTTATATTGAATGTTATTGCAAACAGCCAGTTTTTTTCATCATATATCAATTACTTTAAACCCAAATAACACACATACATAAAGTACCAATAATGATGGGTTAAATGAAGTTATGTATGTATCGGAGGCAAAAGTATTGGAAATGAATATTAATAAAACAGTGCAAAATTGGTCCTAAACAGTTAAAGTTACATAATCTGAAAGTTTGGAACGCTTGATAACAATTCTTTGTACATTTATTAGTGAATCTCCATAAGATCACAAATAAAATTGTGATAATTTTAAACAACAATAAGTTTTGGATGGTTTCGTCAATAGATTTGAAATTCAATAGATTTGATTTCACAGTGACGTAAAGATTGAGTAAAGAAAATTCTGTTCAACTTTAAAGTTTTTGAGCATTTTGATATACCTCCGATACATCCTTAAAGTTAAAAATATTAATTACTAATAATTAACAAAAATATATATTTACAGGTTTTAATTGATATTTAAGTATTATTATATAATCTATGTTCGTAGTTCTAAAGATTTAAATTAAAAATGTTTTCGCGGAAAAGTTTAAATTAAGGCATATTCTCTACCAAAAGTTGATTAATTTTTTTTTTAATTATTTGTTTTTGTTAATTTAATTCTAGATTATAGGTGAAATTTGTTATTTCTTTTTAAATTATACATTATTTTCTAGCATTATCTTTATTAATTTTCCTTTTTGTATGTTCTGTAAAGCAAAGATATTCACGAATTTATGATTTGCAGTACTTTTGCCTTCAATTGCACCTCTGAGCTCATACAGTACACAAACACCAAGTTTTTTGAGTCACCAAGCTATCCAAATCCAGATTAATGTTTTTTTTCGGTTAATTTGGACTGCTAATTAATGATTTTCATGTGCAATCATCAATCTTCTTTAGTCAGCTAGAGGTTAGTGCATCAGCACTGGAATGACATTTCGCAAACCAGTTCTTACATGTATATTTTGTTTGTTAACCATTACTATAGACGGCGGGTATGTTATTGTTTTCTTTTACCGTTAAGAAAATAAAACAGTAAAATATGTTGAAAATGCACATATTCGCTTTCCATATTTGAATCCATGCCAAATAAACACTATACAATCTTTTTTTATAGGACCACTGACATTTAGAATATGAATACATATAGAAAAATTCAGCTAAAGTCGTTTACTTGCGAAAAATAAAAGTTTTTACGATAACTCTATTTCACTTATTAAAACTGAAAATAATGATGCAACTAGTGTATTGAAAAAGTATGTATTCATGAAAACAGTTTTACTTGAATGAACGAAAGTTAATAATAAATATATTTCTACATTATATGAAAACTTATCGTTAATGTGCTTTAGCTCATATTATAATTTTGGTGCAGAAGTTAAAGTACGCTAAAATTAGTGAAGAAAAATAAATTAACCATGACTATGTTAATGGAGTATTAAATGTAAACCTAATAATCGTTTTTAGAAGTTTACTTGCTTGGTGTAGATAATATAATATTTAGATAACGATATTGACAGTTTAATTATGTGTAAAAACCTGAACTAAATATTTTAAAAAGAAATTTCATGTTTCGTCAGGTTTTTACTCGTTATTAATATTATTGCGCTCTCAATAAATTTCGTTCAATACTCGTCGTCACAGAGCACTGGTAGCTGGTCAAACGTTGGGATCGGCAGTTCCTCTGAGTGAGGAACCCGGCGTCTTGCAAAGACTACGTTAGGCTAAGTCCACTTGTTACGGCTGTTTCAATTGATTCTAGAAATATTTACTAGGCAGAAATAAGAGTCATCGAAGTGAACAACTCTTTCCTAAACATAAATATTTCGCGGGGCCAACTTCGATATACCCTGCACGACGAGAAGTGACAAACTAAACGTAACTCTAGTTCAAGCGTTGAAGGACACTTCAGTTATCGACAAGACAATGCTTATACCATCTAGTGGGTATTCCTGCAACTAACTCAACGGCAGACTGACAATAGGGTAAATATATATGAACCAATACGTGTATAATAATTTTAGAACATCCACACTTGAATGTATTGAATTGAAAAATACATTGATAGATAAGTGGATGTATTGAAAATCGTTGCGCAGATAGAGAAAAACTGATTTCATATTTATTTTTAACGCCTCAAATATTCCAAAAATCAGTTCTAAAATCCTAGGTACCAAAACTATTTTTTTTTCTTGCTGGCATGTGTAATTTGTACGATCATAACTCTGCTTCTCTTACATTTGGATTCATCTAACTTGTTGGCCCACTCAGTATTTTAAATTTTTTTAGAGGACATTTATTATCATTAAAAAAGGAGAAGATCAAATCCAACGCTATCAAATAAAGATAAGCATTAATAAAGCATATATTACAAACATATCTGAAAAAAATAGTAAAACAATTTATTGCCGAACCAAAATAAACATATGCTGTAGAACTAACTCACTCAAGTTAACCTTACTAAATAGTAATTATATCTTGATTGCTTGTTTACCTGTATGAATTTGATTCTAAAAAAGTGTCAAAGTAAACATAAAAAAATATCATGGTATGGGGTAGTCTAAAATATTAGTGCATAATAAAATTTAAAATATGTCACAAATATCTGTTCCTGTCCTACGTCGTTCAAGGCAATTACCTGAATTTGAAAAGGCTTAACTTATCGGTATGAAAAACAGGTTTAAATATTCGTGAAATAGCGATACGATTAGACATTTTTGCTTCCAATATTAAGCGTATATAGATAAGATGATTTGAGGATCAGTTTTATGTACGACTACGAGATTCAGATAATCCTAAGATATCCAATATATGTAGGACTTTCTCTATGATGCTCTTAAAGCTATTACCCGAGGAATTATGGTGTGCAGAACGAAATGCTTAGAAATAAGTTATATAACAGCAATATTTTTCACCGTCGTTAGGACATATATCAGTTTATAGATGAGTTACTATAACAAGTGATTGGCCGATGAAGACCCTTATTTATCGCTGATAGAACATGTGTGCGGTAACACTGATCGAACCCCTGCACCACTACTACAGCCATAAAAAACTTTAAACGAATCTAAATCATGTGTAACGTATCAATAATACTTTATCAGAAATAAATAAAAGGTGATACTTAGAGGGTGATATAACAACTGCGGTAGATTTAATCATTATTACATTTTTTGTATTAAATGTTGTATTTGTTTTTTGTATCAAATGGAATTTCTTAATTTTTTTAGCATTTCATTTTTCCTTTACATAATACCATCATAGTGTAGACAAATATTACATAATAAACCACTAAAATATAATTTTCATAGTTTTGTAAATATTTTTTGTTCTTATTTTTATTGTAGTATGTAAATACGAATAATTTAATGGAATTACATCAATTTATCGGTTTACAATTGATTTCACTGTTTTCGGGACACCTAAGGGTTAACTTTTAGATACGAATGTAGAAGAGACAGAAAAATAAAGAGAATTCGACATGGTAAATTGGGCTTGCATATATCTGGTAACTGTTTTTTGTCATTACTGCTCCAGTTTTGTGTATACTCTACAATACTGCACATTTGTTATTTAGAATATATCGATTAGTTTTCTTCTCAAACGTGAAATTTTACTAGGGACTTCCCATAAACTTTACACCTGACAATACAAACTCCAACAAGTATATTAAGCTCAATTATAATAAATTGTATTATAGATAAAAATTGCGTGAACATGTAAATCAATGAACACAGAAGGAAAATATATTGAATCAACAAAAATAATAGTTTGGTTTAAATCATTATAAATTTTCAACAAAAGTGATAATCATCATTTATAATAGCATACCTGATATGAAAAGTCTGGATGTTTAATCACCCTCTCAATATGATGTACTGTTCCCTCGTCGTCTTCAACATGATTGGCTCCCACTAAAACAGCGAGATTCTGTCTTGGTTCCAATGTTCTCGTATGAGTGCAATGAGCCGCAGTAAAAACAACCCTAGGCTTTACAATCACACCCCCACAAATAATCCGATTAAATTTCGTATTTAATAAAGCAACTTGATATGGATGATCAGTTATATCTACGACTTTCCCATGTAAGATCTTAGCATTTTTCTTAGCTGTAAAATATAGCTATAAGTCGAACTATATTAGAACGATAGCAATTTAACTTACCGTACGAAAATTGAGTTAAAACTAGAAACTCGACTAATAAATATAGAAGGCGTGACATTTTTCTACTGCAAGAATTATGACCGGGTTTGGTGGCTTTATAAGAGTTCCGCTTCATAGAACGCATTCTGTACCAAGAGAAGATATTTCAGCGTTCAATCAATTGCGGTTGTAACAAGTTCGTTTTGAACGAAATTTCTTTGTCGTTTTTTACGCATAACAATTTAGTTTAGGAACGCAATTTATCGAGACGATATTGAAATGACGAAACAGTTAGATACAAATATTACGAATCCCAAAAATGCAAATAATTATGTGATTGGTGTAACTGTTTAATGAAGGAAAATCTTTTTCAGTGTTGTATGTTTCAATATTTTTAGTACCTTATATGTTGTTCGGTAATGTTAATAATAATAAGGGTAATTATTTTCATTCAATGATCCAGCTATGTATAAAATGCATAAGCTTTTCTTTATACAGAATCAGATAGACACAAAAAACTTCAATGAGTTCACATCAAATTGCAGTCAACAGCAGTGGCGGTTGGTCCATAAGGGCACGTGGGCATAATTTCAAATTTTATTATAATTTATTATCTGTTTTGTCTATGATCACGCTTCTTGCGACTTCTATAGTCTAACATCCATAATGCCATTCGCGGTAACGAAATAAGTCGTGGGTTGCCGAAGCACCGATTAAAGAATACGTGCTTTGGGCACAGACAAGTTTGTACCACTACTGTTTTCTTTACTATCGCGTGCAAAAAACAAAAACAGCAATGCATCGCTTTGCTAGAAACCCAGAGATTAAACGCATTTATAAGTATATCTTGGGCGCTGCCCCATTCTCAGTAGTCGCGCTTTTCGACTTTTCGAGTGGTTGTAAAGTGAATGTTTTGAACGATTATAATAATCAAAATGTATTCATTGCAATATATGAATAGAAATAATGTCACATTAACATTTGAGGACCGAATTGTCATAAAAAATCTGGACGGCTGACACCGATTTTGCAAATCGAGCAAGTGCATTTTGGCACCAGTGAGTGTGGGCGATCTTAAACTTGGCTGGATTAAATACGGTATTAATGATATGAAACATTTGGACGCAAAGGTGTCCAAAAAAAATCGAATTCTATTTCACAAAGACATTTGAAAAATGAGCTAGAAAGGAAGACAGACATTCGTTCTCAACTCAGTAGTGAACATCGGGACTCTATTAAAAATCACAATAAAACTGTTGATAGCAATCGTTACATATTGTCTAAGTTAATTGACGGTATAATATTCTGTGGGGTATTTGAGCTTGCCTTACGTGGGCATGACGAAACCTACACTTTAGAAAATCCTGGCATTTTCAGAGGGCTAGTAAATTTAATGGCCGAAATAGACAGTATTTTAGAAGCTCATTTAAGAGTCTTTAAAAATAAAATATTTCTGGGCATCTCCAAACAAAGTCTGAACGAATTACTGTATTCTATGTTGCATGTGTGTCGCGATTTATTAGAAAAGGACATAGCAAAATACACAGCAAAATATGTTGCCATACAGGCCGATGAAATAACCGATACCTCTACTCAAATGCAGATGGTTATTAATAGATAATTTAATCAAATATGTTATGGAGAATTCGTTGGAAATCAAAAAGCAAATCAGCATACTTTTGATCTTTGATTTTGTCATTCTGGATTTTTTTTTGGATGTGGTGAGGTTGGAGTGTGCCATTCCGGGTTCTAGCACTTCGTTTCCCGGTCGTATTCAGAAATCCAAAACTCGTCACCAGTAATGACATGTTCCGAAAATAAGGGTCATTTTAAATCCATCTTAAAAGATCAAGAGATGTATTCATTCTTCATTCTATTTTTTCTATGATCCTGCAAAAGGATTTCGCGAGTCTGGGCCTTCCGAGAATGCCTTAAAGCACCTGAATACCTGGACTCTGAATACTCTTGACAAAATATTGTATCTGTAGGCTTATTAAGGATATTCGTTGCACTCGGCCCAAATCTGAAACAAACAATACATGCTAGCGCATCGTTGTTCAAAATTGTTGTCATTCGTTTTCAGAACGCACCAGAAAAATCCAGCCAACGAAAATAATTGCTACGGACCACCAGTTGACTATAGGGAATTTAAACTTGTACTGTAGACACATCAGTTGACCTGCCACTCTTCCAAGGGGCAAGCCAAGAATGTTGTCTGATCAAACGCCACGCCACTAGTTACTTTATTTATACACCTCGTACATGTTTCAATTACACTGAAAAGATACGCACTGAATAGCATACATTGAAAATATAAACTGCAATATTTAGATTTACATGCGATTGTAAAAAACATATATTTTTGGATACTTGATTAATTAAGCTAAGTAAATTATTAATTTTATTAAAGATGTTAAAATTGACCGATTTCGTATATTACATTGTTTCAGGCAATTATCCGTATTTGAAAAAGGAGGAACTATTTGTATGCAAGTAGCAGGTTTAAGTTTTGGCGATATAGTAAGACATTGCCTTTTCTATCGTTATGAGACATCGTTGTTGGTTTGGTTCGTTGTTGGTCGTGGTTTAAGGATCAGAGTTGTATAAGTATAAAGTTCTGGTTAGCATAGTAACATAAGTAGAAATATCCATAAACATGGCGAAGGGTATCTTAGACTTCGTGCTATACAAAATTAGGATTAGAGTTTTCAAAAAGTGCGTAATACTTTTGTTGGAGCTGCAGGTAGAAGTGTTTCGAGAGTGATTGTTAATTGAAATTTACTTGTAATAAGGATACAGATTTATCCTCTTCGTTGAATTTATCCTTTAAGAGAGTACCACAAGGAGAGTCACTGAATGGGATCTGCAGTAAGACTCTATTTACTTTAGTGATTAGTCAAGATTTTGTTTAGGAAGTGGTGATAAACATACGGAGATCAGACCTTTTCAAGATAGAAGATTAAATTTAACTCTCGCATTCGAAGGCGTACATCTATCACTCCAGGAATTATGGTATAGAGATCACTACTAGTGAACATAAGAGCAAGTATAGATGCACATTATATTACCATTTTATATAATATATAGATCATCAAATTACAATAACCGTCCGACTGATTAGTAAATGTAAATAGAGTTTCTGATTATTTTTTATCGCCGCTATGGTATATACAAAAAACACCACATACATAAAGACAGATTTTTTCTTGAAAAACAAAAAAAATATGTAGGTTGATTACGGTCAATGCTAAGCCATACATGTTCCATCAATAAATCTGGGAATTTCGTCGGCCAAATGAGCGTCGTTAAATTTCTGATAATTTTTTATCTTCGAAACATATCATACATATAGCTGCTACAAAACCATAATGTATTTGTTGGATATTTTAATAACCGTTTTGATTTTGTAATAATTATAAGATATGTCTTTCGTGGTTCGTTGCACCCTCACGGATTATTTTAGGACGATCACAACCTCTTACTCGTGCACAGCTCAGATCAAATTAGATGCTGAATAATATATTCATGTCCTGACAATTACAATGTTTAAATGGTCTATATTTTAGAATTACATACAGAAACGTAAACTTAAACAAACAAATACTGTATTGTTTTCGAGGTATACTATAGAATGAGTGTGTTTTCGATTTAATTCAAATATGTAAACAGTATGTTTCGCTTTATTTATTCCTCACTATAATGTCGTTCATTCTCATTAAATTTTGCTGTCTTTTTATAAAGGGTGATTTTTTAGTTTGTTCGGATTTCCGAAAGGGGTCGCTGTCAAACAAACTCCGAGTTTGCGTGTAAATTTGTAAATTTGTATCTCAGTAGTCTGGCAAATCATCATGGAAGACTTAACATCAGAGCAACTCTTGCAAATTATTCAACTTTATTATTAAAATCAGTGTTCTGTAAACTTCGTGATATAGTCGTCGAATTATCGACAAATTCAGAACGCATTTTACGCTGCTCATTATTAAAACAAAAATAAGACAAAAAACAGTGCGTTCCGAAGAAAATATCGCCATTGTTGCTGCAGTGTTCATGAAGATGCAAATTTATCAATTCGTTTATCCGTTCATATGAAATTGGGCTTTGTTATTCGACTGCGTGGATTATTGAATCCCGAATTTGAATGATATTTATCTGGATGGTGTCATATATCATACAGCCAACGAAAGAATAAATATATTGAAGGAACAATCCAGTGTAAAAATTATTTTGAAGAACGGATCTGTTAATTGGCCACCAAGGTCATGTGATTTAACGCCTTTAGATTACTTTCTTTGAGATTATATGCCTATCAAGCAGCGATTATTGACGCCTTGGAAGCCAACACAACTCGGACATTTGCGGACATAAGACTCCACTTACTTGAAAAGGTGGTTGGAAATTGGATTGACAGCTGCTGCTGATTGACTGCTTTGTCAGAAGTAGGGGGCGAAGGACATTTGTCCGAAATTGTTTTCAAACTTTTATGCGATTGAATGTTATTTCACATAAAATAAATAGTTTCAAGGCATCTAATTTGGTTGTTGTTTTATTTGAATATAAAGTTTGGACACACTAAAGCATTACCGTATATTCTTTAATATCCCTATTTTATATAATGATGCAATCAAAATGTATGATAATTTGATCACGTAAAGCGAGGTGAATATGTTGGATAAAACATATTTATTTGTGATCTAACATAAAAAACCCGATAATCTTCTTCAACAGAATTGATCTCAATTAATCAAAATATTTATTTGCCTAATAAATTACAAAATTATTTCAAATAAACGAATTAGGACTTATGTCTAGATTTCCACTATATTGAAAGAGTGTGTGAAATTTAAAACAAAAATACAATGATACATTCTGTTTTCATATATGAAAGAGGCACTGTTTTCATAAACAATTAAAGCAGACCTGCAGTGGATTTGGTGCCGGAAAGACTAAAACTGTTTTTGAACATGCTTATTAAGCTGATTCTAACGGTACATATATTTCTTGAAATGAATGTGTAGTTTTCGATATATGATAGGTGTCGAAAAAATACCATTATTTCATATTTTTTATCTTTTGTTACATCAATGAACAAGGAGAAAGCTTTTATTTCGTGATTTCTTTGAGTGAGTTCCCTCCAGGCACTCACGCATGATCGCATCATGATCCAGCAGCAGTCAGCCATGATGCGTACATCCCATCGACCCTGGTACCTTTCTTCCATACTTTTAGTGTGTATGTTTTTGTGTTTTGTACCAATTCGCGATAACTTTCGGACTTATAATTCCTTATGAATTTTTTTACGAAAATATTGACGAAAGAAAACCAGGCTAATGATTCTATAACATTCATTGAATTCAAACCAGGAGTGTCCTCTACATATAATTAAAATAGGAACTATTTTTATCAGTACTTTGACATATTCCTTCATTAGTCCCAATTTTATAGGCAATGGAGGTAAATTTTTTTTTCAGTAACTAACGCTGTATTTATATTTTGTTTCCAACTGTCAAGTCTTTTGAAAGAAAACATAAAAATTTCGTATAGCCGCTTTGTTGACCTAATAAAAAGTTTACAGTTTTTAAATTAATGCATATGCACTTATGATCATGGTACTTATGATCATGGTACTTAAGTTTTGCTAATACAAGTGATATCGTTTCATTCTCCTCCTTTAATTTAATGGAATGAGCAATAGGAACCGCTCTATACTTATTGCCATTTTATAGCAAAATATATTTTAAACTGCGCTTAGAATTATCTACAAAAAGTCTTTATTCATTTGGCTGGTAGTTACAGAAACCCATATTTGATAAAAGACCACCAACATCATTACAAGAAACCTCATTTCCTGAGCAAAAAACGGAAGCAGTTTTTTTTCTCGAATAAGATGACATGTAATTGTAGTGCCTGGAGAAGTAAATTCCTCTCTTTGACTCTGGTTGCCAAAGGTTCTGATATTTCTTTTGAAAGATTGATGTCTTTGATAAGATGCCACTTGAGCGTTTTGAATAAAAAGTAGAGGTTTTGACGACATAGTTTCAAAATTATCATTTTTTTTGCTAGTACAAGTTTGCCTATCTTTGGACGTACTACATTCTGTATCTGAAAGATGAGGCAGACCACGAAAAGTTGGAACAGGGACGTCTCCTGAATGAGAAACAAGTTGTTTAACAGATACGAGATCGGGATAGGTTTTTTCTTCGGTTATTGCCATGTACCTTGACTAAGTAAAAATAACAGTTAGGCAAAATAAAGTCATCGTATTGATTTTTTGATTCTCTCCAAATCATAGGCACACCAAACTTCAATAGACTTTTTTTACCATTCGTGCATTGCCCCAAATGTTCTCTAAATATTTTGCAAACATTGTTTGGAATCCATGGTTTATCAAAGTCTTTGATTTTTAAACTAAAGTAAGCGAAATATATATATATATATATCTATATATATATATATATATATATATATATATATATATATATATATATATATATATATATATATATATATATATATATATATATAATAATAATAAATCAGTTAATACATTTTAATTTTTTTATTGTTTTGTTGACGTTTCGATTTAATAATGAACCACCCTCAGAAGCTACAATACACCTAAAACCTACCAATATCTAATTACACAAATTAATTTCCAAAATTTTTTAACTAAGATGTGACATTTTTTTAAAATTTTTAATTGATATATATCTGACGTTGATATATTTATCAGATCTTCCACCTTTAAATTTTTGTTTCTTATTATAACCTAACTGTTTTGAATTTCTTATGTGTAATGGTATTACATGCAAAAATAAAAAAATATGAACATTTATTATTTAATAATGTTATTATATATACAACTGAAATTATCTGTATCATTTCTGAAATTAATTGTATTATTTGTTTTTTTTATATAAATTTTGTATATAAATCATTTATATAATCAAAACAAAATACATGTATCGATATTGAACGAAAGGTACCTTTTTTACGTGCGAATTATGACTCTTCTTTATTTTGAAGTCAAAATATTCCCAGCTTTAAGGAGTAAAAATATATGAACGAGTTAATTCCCCACAAAGTAGGGAGCAAGCGCCCTCTAGGAACTAGGCTAAAGCTAGTACCAAATTCGGATTTGTCGCCTTTAAAAAGCCAACTAACCCGATTTTGTACACTTTCAACACCCTGTAACTTTTTATTAACTAACTTTTCCCAACACACTTAATGACTAAATTGTCTTATTTTGATCTCTACTATCACCAGCTACTCTATGGCGGAAAAGTTATGGGTCACCAAGTATAAATATATATATATATATATATATATATATATATATATATATATATATATATATATATATATATATATATATATATATATATATATATAGAATGTTGTTAAAAATTTCTTCCACAAAAACTGTAATACATTGTAATATAAAATATACAGTACCTTAACACACGACCAGCATCGCAAATTGTGTCTTTTCAAGCTTCCCTATAATTCGCCAATATATTCTTTCGAATGGTCTGTTCTACGAAGCAAAAGGGCATGAAATCCTGCAACAGAATTTCAATTTTTTTACCGTATGTGGCATGACATTTAGTTATTTATATTTCTTAATAACTTTTCAAAACAGTACAATAAAAGTACTGTATTTAACAGTACTTATATTAAAATATTTTGTTACTATTTATATATATATATATATATATATATATATATATATATATATATATATATATATATATATATATATATATATATATATATATATATATTACTAATGTTTAATGGCGCAAAAGTACACATTCAATTCAAAATTTAAAGTATTGACTGGCATTATGGACTCTATCCTGCTGAAACCTGAAACCTGAAACAAGTACATCTGTATTTTCTAATTGAGGCAAGTAAAAGTTTCCAGGTTTATGTCTATAATATTCGGCATTAACAAATTGTCCTTCATTTTCAAAAAAGAATGGTCGAATAATTTTTTTTCGAAAGTTCATCTGTTGTGGATTTTCTGTGGCCCAGCAGTTTTGTTTATTACAAAAATCATTGAGGTAAAAATGGACTTCATGAGACATCTATAAGGTTTAGGCATTGTCGTCTAGGTTTTATTCCAAGTTAAGTAGAGCGTCATCGATTTAAAGGGTTTAAATGTATTTGGGTTGAAGGCGCATCAGCAGCTAAAGCTCTTTAGCGACTGAACCTACAGCTTAACATGAGTTCTAAACCACGATGATCAGCCACAGACCCACAGTCAGCACCCCCCTTATACTACCAACTCTTGGTTTTATGCTTAACCATAAATCTACCGAGAAGTTTATTGACTGGCAAGGAGGCTACCACTCTACCACCGCTCTACCACTGCGACTAACGCGGCTGGCTGCCGCCAAGTTAAGTTTTTGGCTAAGGTTTTTGGTTAAGTTTTTGGCTAAACTATTGCTTTTTCCATTTTCAAATCATTTTGAAAATGAATATCTTTTAATTTTCAAAAGTTGGGCTAAGTTTTTAGCTTATTCTGAAACCAAAAATGAAAAAACGGCAACCTTCTTATGTGCACCCTGTAATATACAGGCCACGGTAGCCGAAGTCCTGGGATGCATGCTTTGCTATGACGGTCATGTATTCAACATTTCTGGGGCATGAATGATTGTATTTTGTTATTCAATGTGAGCAATAACGCCTGTTAAGTGCCTTGTTTATATTCTAAAAGGTGTCTAAGCTGATTTCTCCCCAGTTTGCAGACTCTAGATAACTTAAAATTAATCTGTCTATAATTGTAGTTTAAATGAGTACATTATTAGCAGCAGGTCCGTAAATATGGTGCAACAAAAAGTTTTCTAATTACTATTCTAGTACAAGTTTGATATTTGAATTATTTTCGTTTTGACATAGTATAGTAGAAATTGAATAGTTTTAAATATATAACTCTTTCTAAAATAATACTAAATAAAATGTAAAAAACAGATGAATGTCTTATTTTTATTGAAACAATTTTTAAAACAAAATAATATTAATAGCCTGTCTTTGTTATAACACATTCCTATTAAACTATTTTAATCATGATAATGAATAATCATTTTTTACTCGCATTTAAAACATTTTTCTTAAATTGATTTATAATTGGATCTTTTTCGCTTTTCAGTAAACCTTAGCTTTGGCCATGCATAAAGTAATACTTAAGGCTAAAGCCTTAAGGGAGACAGGTGGCTGCTATATACATGGTTTATAATACAAATAACTCATTTTGCAGATATTTTTATATATGTTTTTCAAAACGTAGTATTTGACATTATCTTAAGTATTTTCAAATACAAAAATAAACGGAAAAGCACCAATAAAGCCGACAATAAGGCCGACTGCGACTCCAATTATGACTGATGTTACATTTTGAGAACTTATAATGTGTCTTTTGTTTCATGGAATGTCTTGAAATAAAACAGCATATAAGCCAGGATTTTCATTATTAAATGTATCTTCGAATCTGAATAATATTTTATAAGAAATTATTAGGTTCCTCATATCATCCAAATCGTTTCATATTTTTCATAACAGTTTATTATTATCTCATTTTTTTTGTAAGAATATAATTTCAGATATTCATTTCCTGCATTTATCTGTGTTGTTGTTTATCAAGTTGATTCAAATTGAAAATGTATGTCGATAACTTGCATGACCAGTTCATTTTGAGCCTCTTCCATACAACCAAACCATCAACACCGACCTCTACTGTAAACAACTAGATCGGCTGAGGGATACATTCAAAGAAGACGCAACAATTGTTATTCATGTTTTTTATAGCTACAACAAGCAACCTACTCTAACTGTTTATGCCTTAAACCTTGATAATTATGATAAGACAACTTGTCTATTAGGTTTGAGTTACTAAAATATTAATGTAGCACACAATTTAAAATTATTAATGTTGTGAATTCCATATGAGATTGTGCAACTCAACAGTTGGGGCAGTCAAATATGTATGTATGTCGATACATACATACATACATATATGCATCGTAGAGTCCAACTCGAAGCGGGTAACACTTAAATGCTAAATGAAATTTTGGCGAAACGTCGTAACTCTTCATAGGACGAACGGCTGATAGGAGGGGTCTTTTGCTATCTCCCCAACCTCCATAAAGCATTATTGGATCCACAGGTTTTTGTACGTTATTTAAATATTTATTTGAAAAATTGCAAAAGTCAACATTGAAACTTGAGTCAAAAAAAGTTATTGATATACCCTCCAAATTATTTTTTTTTATTTCAATGTGTAATGTTATAGGGTTCTATGAAAATCAAAATTAGATACAAGCGACATCTACTTTTTTTATAGACACGCAAAGTTTGAATACGCATTTTTGAAATGAATATTAAAAAAACTAAAAGCGATTGTTTTATCCTCTTTCTAACGGTATGCATTCATGCCATAAAAACCTTTTACTAAGTAAATAAATACACTAAGTAGATAGAAAATGCTATCTCATTCTTGCACAGTGAAGTCTGGTTGTTATCTCTGTCTTACACAGGGTTTCTTAAATATAGCTTCGCGTAAGCGTCCGTAAGTATTTTGGAACGTGTGGCGAGAAGGAAAGCGTTCTTGATAGATTCTTTGCACTTCTTGTGCAACACCATTGGCGCATCCAAATTTCCGCGTATTCTTCATTAGATAATGTAGCCATCAACAAATCAACAAAATGTCACAAAAACACTAACAAAACTAAACAAAAATTAACACAACTCAACAAATAACACAAATAACAGAATTAAAAGATTAGTGGCCCTCCGTTGGAACAACAAATGCGTTAATCAGCAAAGAGAGTCAAATCACGACAAAAAAACTGAAACTAGGGCGCGCGTTTTTTGAGCTGGTTTTCCGTTTACCTAATGAAAGAGATAGACAGACGATGCAATTCTACTGTGTATGAGAAAGATAACAGTTTTTACCTGCTTTGCGCGTGTTGTTTACACAAAAACAAGTTTTATCCTGCATATCGAATATCAGCCTAATGCGTCCCGATACATAAAGTTAGCAAATTAATGAAGTTAGTAAAAGTTAGTTGTCTTTATGGCATGAATACATACTGTTAGGAAGAGGATAAACCAGAGATTGTTTTAAAGGATTCGAATTTTTTATTTTTTTTTATATGCAATTTAAAGTTGGCTTTAAATTTATTTTTACTTCTTCCAAAAACTTTGCGAGTCCATAAAAAACACTAGATTTCGCTTGAATGTAATTTTGATTTTTATAGAACCCTACAACATTACAACATCAAAATAAAAAAATAATTTGGAGGATATACCAATAACTTTTTTTAATTCAAGTTTCAATGTTGACTTTTGGAATTTTTCGAAAAAAAGATTTAAAAATTAACATAAAAAATCCTGTGGGCCCAATAATGCTTTATGGAGACTGAGGAGATAACAAAAAAAACCTCCTATTGGCCATTTTAATTTTTCTAACGATGCACCAAATACCCTGTATATATCAATTATGGTTGGTTATTGGTGCTGGTTTCAGGGTACAAAAATTATTGATTTGTCGAAATCCGATCGAATCAAATGTTGTTAAATTTTTGCATTTCTCACTTTTCATCCATTGTAACAACTTTTCTATAAAAATAGTTTTCTCAATCTGGTTAACCTTTAATTCATGTAGAATATATTTTTCACGTTTTTGAACTTTTGTTGAGTAAATACAGTTCTTTCTGCGGACAATCTGATTCGATAAAGCAGTTTTTTTTAATATTTGGATTATACAAAGTGTCACTGTTCCGTGATAAATGCTATATATGCTTGGGATCATACATGTGACTAATAAAAAAAAAGTAATCAGAATTAATCAGTTTATTCTAGATTTATTAAATGTCAAACTTCTAACTGTTTGATTGAAAATAGCCACAGCTTGGGCAACTATTTTAATTATAAGAAGATCTGATATTTGCTTAAAGCTAATAACACTCCCATTATTTATGGTTTAATATACTGGCGAAGAAATAAACTTATATAAAGTCTATTTATCTTTTATCTTGAATACCTGATCTTGAAACATATGATTTTGAAAACGTGGTACACTATTTGCTTCTGTACCTTTATGCGTATGTATGGTATTACAAACATTGCATCTTGAGGTATATTTAGTATGCTCCTAAGCTAAGCAGTGTTCTCCTTAAAAAATGCCACGAGTTTCATGTAGCACATTGCTTCGGGTAATTATGCACATATGGAAAAAGGCGACCTATTGGTATGAAAGATGCATGTTTTCATCAAATAACAAAACCATTGGACTACTACATTTATACCATTTTTCATTTATCAGGACTTAGATCAGGGGTCTCCAAACTTTCCAGCCTTAGAACCATACTGATTACTCCAGTAAGTTCCAAGGACCAAAACCGTTTTAATTTTCCTGGCATTATCTATAATTATTCTAAACTAGTCACCGAGTACGCGCCCTACACGTGCATACACTTGCTAGATTCGCTAGTCGCAGACCGCACTGATGATATTGGCGGGCCGGATTTGGGCCGCGTACCGTAGTTTGGAGACCCCTGACTTAGATAATATGCTTTCTGGTTTTGAACTTATATGAAGATTCTGGTTTTCTGATTCAGGTCTGAAGATTCTGGTTTTCTTAGAAGGAACTTAGGATGTGACAAACGGTATTCTAGAGTGTTTTAAGGATCACTGATAATCGAAAGTTCTTGCAATACAGATGCGTGCTTATTGCTCCTACAGATAATAACCAGATTAATGACCATTCGCTTAGAATGCTGGTGAGCTAACTGTATCTGCTTTAGGGATGAATCTGCATTTTGTTAAGGTAATCAAGAGGAACATAGAAGAATTAGAGTGAAAGGCTAATTTTAACTTTTGCATTAGAACGTCATACAGTTATAGCTCCCAAAAGTGTGCTATATATTTGGAAAGTAAGTCGTCTCTATTCACGATCAGTTTCATAATCAGATCAGAGATTTAAATACAGCTCGTTATATAACCGAAATTTGTAGTTTGTCGTTAGGCCGTATTAAGGCTCAGCTTTCCAAAAGTTTACCTTCCAACAAGACGATGCCTAATGGCATTTAAGTCACCAAACAGAACAGTTTTGGCTGCAAAACTGACCAGCTAAACCCCCATATTTATCGCCCATAGAATATGCATAGGATAACACTGGCCGAACTCTTGAGCAGTAATTCCGGCTGTCCGTAATGTAGTAATGTAAGCGAACTTGAAGTATATGTATCACGCTCCTTCCTATATGTTAGAAGATATAGATCATCCCTACCATACTTAATCCATATCTCACAGAGTAATAGGAAATTATAATAACCATTGCAGGTTATTATATGAACTTACTCATTTTTTTTGTATCAAATGTTATTCGAAAGCTTTGATTTTATTACCAATATTTGTATTTAACTGTACATTTCTGTACATAACTATTACATTTCTAAGTTTTGACACTCTTATTGGAAAACTCTACCAGTATTTAGAGATATTTCTTTTTCCCTACCCATATTTACAACTCTTAGTTCATTTATAAACTATCAATATAAGTTGACATTTTTACTATTTTTGCCGAATAAATTCGCTTTAATTTGCGAAGATGTAACGCTTGAATATTTGTTACATATTTTGAAACTACCTCATGATATAATTTTTGCGTCGCACTTCAATATTACCTTCAAGCAAGTTGGATGTAAATCTTGATAATCCATCCTATTCGTCCGATATACGTCTTCGTGATTATCAACTGTATTGTTCCAAACAGAAAGTAATTTTTGAGATTGATGTCTCCATATCCGGGAATTCAGACTTGAAAATTGAACCGAAACTCTCACTCAAAAATTAAAATTCCAAGAAAGTTTAATTATTTGCTGATTTATACAACTGCACATATTATGCATTTTAAGGTGAAACATTTTTGTTTATGTTTTCTATATTTCTGACAGGTAATATTTCACTAGTTGCTTTTATTGATCCCACAATCTCAATCTGCTTTCAATATAATAAACATAAAACTACCCAAAGTGAAAATATTGAAAGTTCTATTAATTAATACAGATGATAATAAAATACATATCTTTATAGCAAATTCGTATATACATTGGAAAAAATGATTTACTGAGTTGGGGAAACTAAAACGTAATATATGTTTTTCTTATCTAAATGGGAACTCCAACACATCCATTATGATAGCGTTTCAGAGATATAAACAGATTTCAGATAGTTCATAAATAATCGAACATTTATTTGCAATTTGTGCTTCATTATCTGTGACAGCCGGATAAACATTTTTTTTTCTCTTTGGGAAGGCACGCGGAAAACGTTGTCAGGAATTTGCATAATATAATGAAATGTTGCTTTATGTAAAGAAATGCTTATAAATTTTTATATCTAAAAAACTATTAAATAAATCTGGTTATATAGGTACAGGTATATAACACGGAATTCTTAGAATATGGTTTCACTGTAACACGGTTCGAGCTTCGGGAAAATCAGCTTATAACTGAGCATTTCTACAAAAATTTTGAAAATCAGAGAAATTCGCGTACAACACCGTACAACACTGGAAGCTATGAGAGTTTGAAATAGCAAGCATCAGGTTACTGTAATCTACATACGTAGAATTATTAGGTTTAAAGCTCGTTTTATTATTGGAGTATAAAACATATTTTAAGACTTTTCCCATTTTGTCGTGTTAAGAATATGCCGGATATTCTGCATATCTCCGAGGTGTATTATGTAATGAGACTGTAATGTATAAATAATGAATGTAAGTAATAAGACTGGTAGCATAGCATTCGATCTGATGGCTTCCCTTTTGGATGGGAGGTAGCCCCACATCTTATTAGTCTTCAGTGCGAGTTTGAACATTCTGAAATCACTTTATGTAAATGAAGTGACAACCATTTCAAGCATCGGTGCGCTATTAAGCTTTCTTTTAGCACTAAATAGTTAAAATATGTTTCCATCCTGTTATCCTTTCAATCCTGTGAACAGCTTAAGCTACCTGAAAACCTAGATCTTGAACAAAACATTGGCCTATGAAGAACCTGTTGAAGTTTTGCAAAAATTTCTATCGCACTTTATCCAAGTTTGAAACAAAACTTGATAGCGTACTGCTACTCGAAATTGTTGTCACTCATTTACAGAACACACTCAAAAAAATTCGCTTTACAAAAAGAATTGCTACGGACCACCAACTGGGGTTCAAACTTATACTGCAGATTCATACAGATGTTGGCCTGCCTCTCCTCCAAAATAGAAGCCAACAGTTTTGCCAGATCGAGTACGATGGTATCAGTCTCATTACTTTATTTACACACCTCGTATTTTTTTGAATTAATTTATACTCTCGAATTATTCTTACTCGAAGTAAAAAGTATCTTTTAAAAATTCCAGGAGCACTGATTATACTCCTCCTTATAAAGAGAATATTATGTTTAGCAAACATATTACATCTATATGAAGTAGAAGTATACAGGGTGTTTTCAAAATTAAATAATTTATTTTAACAGATTGTAGAACTCGTAAAGAAAAGTAATTTTATCAAAAATCATCTAAATAAAAGTTGTTATTAACAGTTATAAAACAGACCTGATATTTTGATATTATCGACCGAAAGAGAAGTCAATTAAGCAAAAATCATTTATTCCATTTCTTGAAAATGTAACCTCGTCGCTGGCCAAACTAAATTTTGTAAAATTTTCATTACTGTTGTACTGATGTAAAAGCCACTAACAAAATTCAACTCTTCTAACACTCTTCGGGTTGTACCCTTTGATAATGATAGGTATAAAAGTGTTCTTGTCGCATTGTCTTCCACACTTTACTATGACCAACTTCAACTTGATCTGGTATAGAACTAGTACTCGTTGTTGACTCGTCGTCGACAATTTCTAAAATTTCAGTCTGTACCATTTTGCGTGGAGAAGATCTTACAGCGTGAGCTACTCGTTGTGCCTTTAAGTACCCTGTGTCGCGAAGTCTTCTAACTAAATTTACAAATATCCGTGGGGCCGGTTGATTTCTTAAAGGAAACCTTTCCGTGTACAAAACGACATGCTGTGGCTGCATTTTGTTGGCACTCCCCGTAAGTTAATATTATGTCCACTAGTTCATTGTTTTCATAAACGTATGGCATTTTAATCGCAGAAAGTACCTAAAAATTACACGCACTGTTAAGGAATTATTACCACTGGTCAAATCGAACATTGCACTCAAAAGCGATATCGTACAAGGATACAATAAAATAATCATATCCCGTATCAGCAGTAAGCAAATACTTTATGTGTTTACAACGCAGTGATCGAGAATATCAAAAAGTCAGGTCTGTTTTTACATTTTGTAACTGTTAATAACTTCTTTATTTTGCAACTTTTATATAAATGATTTTTGGTAAAATTGCTTATTTTTACGAGTTCTACAACCTGTTAAAATAAATGAATTAACTTTGAAAATATATAAAGAAGAAAAATTTGTTGGAACGAATTTCTGCTTGCGATTTTCTATTGTAGCGCAACAAAATGTTTACCGTAAGGTGGTGTAAGTGCAGAGATGTTCCCAACTAGCCCAAAAGCCAGTTTACATGTGAAAAAGGTTAAGCTACGCATTTGTTGGGACTGGAAGGGAATCGTTTATTATTAGCAGTAACTTGAAGACCAGACCATTAATTCGGAGGAATACTGTTCGGAACCAGGGGAATTAAAGCGAACAATCGATCAGAAGTCATAAACCAACAGAAAGGACATTGCATTCCATCTCGACAATGCTGAACCACACGTGTCTTTTGCCAACCCACACAAACGTTTACAAGTTAATCGGGACGTTTTGGTGCATCCACCGCTTTTGCACTTTCCTTTAGATAGTAAAATTCCTTTACAATTTTTTAAAAATAATTTATTAGATAATTTTTTATTTATTTTTAAGAATAATTTAAGAATTAAGAATTAAGATTTAAAGAATAATTTTTCTTACTTTAGATAACTTTAATTCCTTGGAAAACTTGAAATATTACCTTTCGTCAGAAACCTCATGACTTTTATGAACATGGGATTGTGCAACTACTGTAGAGATGGAGAATGCATATTCTGTATTAATTAAATGTAGTTTCTAGCAAATAAAAAGTTTCATCAATTTTTCTCAAAAAAACGGGATGAACTGTTGCATCAACCCAATAGATAAAATTATGTGCCTATTCTGGAACAAGGTGATGTAATAGCGACATTGTGATGGTACTCAGCAGTCGAGTTTATTACATTAAATATAAATAACTAAAGTCGATAATTATAGCTGATACGTATTTGATTACAGAAAGATTCGGCGCAAATCGATTAAACTGAGAGGTTAGTGACGCCTGTATTAAATGAATACAAAAAATATGTTTTTTGGAATTGTGCGGAACTAAATCAAACCCGTTGTTGAAGGGGATTTTACCGAAAAAATAAAGTACGTTCAAGGCAATGGTTAAATTGAGCCGAATCTCTTAAATCCTTTCCAAAGCACTAACATGTATTTTGAGTCAATCGGTTGAACAAATAAACCTTAATTTCAAATTTTAGCAAAGAAAATGTTAAATTTAATAACAAGTATCTATTATATATGTGTATTAAAATACAACATTTTCTATGCTATGCTGTTATACTTAGTTTTAAATAGTATGATTAAAATATGTTTTTGTCAATCACTATAATTATATTGTATTTTATTACTGTATAATGGAATATACCTTTTCATTTTTTATAAAGGATATGTATTAATTTTAATTTATTTTCAGTATATTCGATGGAGGTTCACGAATTATTGCCTTTAACATATTGAATTGATGCATAATTATCGGTAGAATTTTCAACAACATATATTATGAAAAATGGAACTTAGACATTCAACAGAAACACGTTTAATTGATTGTTCTGGGGCATATTCACCCTGTATTTGAATAACTGCTTTCCATTGGTTGATCGACAGTTCATTCCACGGGCAAAAAAGCGCTGGTTCTTGGAGACAATCCACGTTTTGATATCGACCACCAACACATCAAAATCATCGTAGACTCTGCTCGCGTGCTTGTTTGCAGACCGTTGACTTGGTAGTTTGCGGAAGCTTCGGTAGGAGAATAAGGACGATGAGAGAGCAGATCTCATTCCTTATTGACAAATGAATCGACGAAGCGACTCTGGATTCGGCTACTGACATGTGAAAGCGCGTTGTCGTTAAGGAAGACAATTTGGTTCTTTTTTCGAGGTCTTTTGACATTGATGGGTTTATGAAGTTAGTCGAGCTAGGTAAGATAAACGTCACTGTGGATGTGAAATTGTTTTTAGCCGTTTTTGTCCAGGATTCGCCACTGCTATTGCTCATATGGAAAAATGCAATCAAATTTTTGAAAAATTCCTTGGTGTTGCCATGATCATAGAATGACTAAGCCATTTTCCATTACTTCTCAAAGTAGTAGTGATATAATATGACAAACCTGCATACAATTTCCGATACTCATTTTAATCAACTGAACATAGAACAATATTTTTATGAAAAAAAGTCAACAAAACGCCAATTTTTATAAACAAAAAAATTGCAAAAATTAACCACTGATAATTTTGCGTTAACCGAATATTAGCCTTTGATTGACTGTTAAAGAAAAATATCCCAGAAATATCATTTATTGCAATTAATAAGTTTTAAGTGTGTATTTTGATTAATTCTTATATTGGAACCTTCTGAGTGAAACACTAAACTCGATAAGATTTATCACTAAACACCAAATCACTTTTTTAAATTTTAAGACGCGCGTTTCACTAACCATAGATGCGCATATGGTTACCATATCAGGATCTAATTCAGTCTAATTCTAAAAGTAAATTATGTTCTATTTATATGATAACCGTACCCAATGAAGCGTGTAAAAATTATGAACCGTGAAGATAACTAAGAGTTACATTAATAATTGAAAAAATTGACTAAACGGAATCAAAATGTATGTATGTAGCGTATTATTTTCACTCCTTTCCATTATTCCGGGTGTCGATCCGTTCGTTCTGCGAAGAGTCGCGACGTTTCGCAAAAATCTCATTTGGCATTTTCAAGTGTTGTTCGCTTCGAGTGAAATGTCCAACTATATATATATATATATATATATATATATATATATATATATATATATATATATATATATATATATATATATATATATATATATATATATATATATAACGGCTGATTTTTTAGTGTGTCCGAACATCCGATAGGGATCGGTGTCAAATAAACTGTGACTTTGCGCGCATGTTTGCAAATCTGTCTCAGTAGTCTGTCAAATCATCATGGAACATTTAACATCAAAGTAACATTGGGCGACACAAGATTTTATTAAGTGCATTGAGTAGTTAGTAGAGTAGCTCAATATTAATATTAACCAGTTATAAAGAGCACATTGTCCACGTTAGATATGGGAGAAATGAAAAATACGCGATGTAACATGTAATACACTACACAAACTAAACGTGTTTATACTTGTGTAAATACGTTTAATTTGAGAAAAAGGTAAACAATGGTTTATTCAAAGTCTACGCTATCGCTAGTTGCACATTTTTCCTATCTCTCTGGCAATATGTGAATGCCCTCCCACAAAAACCTTTGAGGTTGAATTTTTTGAGGTGGTTCGAGGAGGAGACGAAAAGTATAAGAAAATTAAGCTGAGGCAATTATTCATTAGGATAATGTCCCTGGTCATAATAGTTACTTTTAATGGCTGTTATCCACAATGGTTTTTAATTTTTTTGAGCAGTGTACCTAAACTTCAAATCTACTTCCACAGATTCATTGCGATTTTCTCAGGGGAAAAAATATTTAGGCAAGATGTAAGACAGCTGTGAATGAATGGCTAGTAGAATAAATTAAATATTTTTTAAACATCGAATAAATTATTTAATTTTTATTTAATGGGTATTATGGTAAAATATAAAAATGTTTAAACGTTTCAGATATTTCTTCCTATGTTATAGACGTGAATTTTATATAGTTGAGATTCCGAAGCTAATGCAATATTATTAACGTTTTACGAACTAAATTATTATTGCATGATAACAATAAGTTGGATATAAAAGTTTACGATAACTGGCGATGAATAAAGGTTACTAGAAAAATAACAATGCTTATATAAAACAAATCAGTATATGTTCGGTTCAATCAGAAATGATTTACGTTACAAAGCCAATGTAATTAATTCGATTTAATATTATTAATGATTTCTGAATTTTAATTAATACACCGACCAGCAGAAGAAAAATTAGACGAAAATTAATGTTTTTACAGAGAAAGGTATGTATTGTTTTAAAACTTGAGATAAAAGTTAGCCTATCGAATGGTTAATAATTGTATTGAGAGAGATGTAAAAATTAAATGTACGAGGTATATTTTTTAAACGACGTCCGTTTTTTAATAAAAACATAAATACTATAAATATCATTAAAAAATATGTTTTTAATATATTCTACATACTTTTATCTACTTTTCTACATAATTTCAATTTTTGTTCTACAATTTGACGTTACTCTCAACAAGTTTTTGAATTCAGACGTCAAAGAAATCTGTCTCCTGTGAAGTCTAATCCATGACGGCAGTTTTAACTTTTTCTTCGTCGTTGAACCGTTGATCACCAAGGAACTCCTTTAAGTACCGATACAAGTAAAAATCACTGGGTGCAAAGTCAGGACTGTTCTTCCCATACAAAATACCTGATTAAACCTTGTATTTGAGCAGAAACATGTGGTCTTGCATTGTTATGGAGCAACATCACACTAGAAGACAGTAGGCTACGCCACTTGTTTTGTATGGCACGCCGAAGTTTTCTCAAGGTGACACAATATGCATCAGAATTAATTGTTGTGCCTCTCGGTATAAAATTAACTAACATAAATCCCTTTCCTGTCACAAAAGACGGTTGCAATGATCTTTCGTGCTGAAATTGTCTGTTTGGCTTTCATTTTGGTGGGCGACAGTATGTGTTGCGATTGCATTGACTGTTGCTTGGATTCAGGAGTCATATGAGATACCCAAGTCTCATCTCCTGTAACGATGTAGTCTCATTGTTTTGTGCATCATCATAAAGCAGTCTTCGAATCCACCGAGAATGCAATTTTCGATAATTCAGTTTCTCCGAAACGATGGTGTACAAAATTGAAGTTGAAACCTATGGAAATACATTTTTGGAATTTTGTTGTCCACATCACAAACCAAATCTTCAGAAATCAGAGAAGGTCGGCCTGGGCGTGACTTTTCATGCACATTAACCCGCCCGTCTTTTATTCCGTCCGACGTCCACTTTCGAACTTTACCGTCGTTCATAGCATTACCACCGTAAACTTCACAAATCTAATGGTGAATTTCACACAGTGGGCGGGCGACTCAATTTTCTTAAACATTATAAACATCTGCAGCTCAGCACACAGATAGACGATACGCCTGCAAATGGCGCTTAAACGTGCGCAAAGCATATAGGGAGCAGGCGCGCAAGCACACTACGGCAATTTTGCATCATTTTCACTCTCATTCACAAACGAACCTTCGTATATTCGGCGCTCCACGTATGATTAAAATAACAAAATATTAGGTCCTCAATTTCTCATCTCGTGTGTTTCATCGACTGCAGAACCTATTCGAATCAGAATTTTTCTCGCTGCTTAGTTCTTTTAAAGCATCATATTTCAGCTGCAAAACCAAGTATAATAAAACATACTGAGAATATAACCTAGAAAATTAGTTGTTGATGCGATTTCGTTCGTATTGCTACGTTTAAGGAATTGTGTTGTTTTCGTCTTGAAAAAATTGCTGGAGAAAAAAAAACATGAATTGTACAGCTTGTGAAATAATATTGTTTCGTGCAGTACTTGTAATAAGTGGTTCCAGTAACAGTTCCAGAAAATTTGGCTTAAATATTAGAGGACCTGCCAAGGAAAGTGGCGGATGAAGAAGCACTGCAGGAAGAATTATCTTTATCTTTATCGTTTACTGCACGGATAGGAACTCTGAGTAATACCGCAGCCCATTTTTAAACGTTTACACAAGCTAGAGAAAATTCAAAATGAGAATCGTCCCTTGTGAACTCACAACTAAGAATAAGTCTAGACAATTATATTTTTTGTTGTGTCATTGATCCCCATATTCAAGAAAATTAACTTCCTGCAAACGAAACCTGTGATGAAAAGTGGAACCTTTACGATAATTCAAAGAGGCGAAAATTGTGGATTAATTTTAGTGGAAGATCAGGCAGTACCCCAAAACTAAATATCTACGCCAAAAATGTATACTTTATGAGTACTCTAATGTGGTCAAACGTAACTGTTAATCGATTCGTGTTAGTAACGCTTTTGAGGAAAAAGGATATAACATATCGCCAATAAGTCTCCGGTCTGACAAATAAAACACACTTTTTTTGCAAATTTCGACTTTATTCATCAATACATTTTCCTTGAACAGCAATACAATCATTCCAACGCTTATATAACATTTCTACATGTTTTTTAAAGAAAGATCAGTTTCGACAATTCCCTCTTTATTGGAGTAAAATTTCTTTCCAGCCAGCATTTTTTTGAGGTTTGAGAACACGAAATAGTCGCTGAGGGCCAGATCGGGAAAATACGATGGATATGGAAGCAATTCGCAATTGCAATTTATGTAATTTAGCCATTTTACTTTACGGCTTTGCGAAATAATTTAGTGAATTTTTCTCATGTTGTCTGGTAATCACTTCATTTGGACGTTTAGAACATTCAGCATGATCGGTGTTTATACGGCCACGTTTGATTTCAGCATATTAATCAATTGTGTTTGATTTTTCTGAAGCAGAGTCCGGGTAATGTTTCACAAACCACTGTTTTGCTTCAACTAGCATTCAGTATTTTTCTTTATTAAAAAACAATGTTTAATCTAGATACGATTTTTTTTCATTGTTTTCTTAGAAACTAGAGTAGAAGGGGTTCCATAAAATTTTAACACGTTTGAAGGTTGACATAATCGACTGCTGCTAATAATTTTTCGTAAGTGTAACCATCTATATCTCAGATCGTTATGTTATATGTTATATATGTTATATAAGAGAAATGTTATATAACATATGTAACTCTATATGTTATATAAGAGAAAACGCGTAGTCATTTTGCTTCAAGGCAACGCATATCCCCTTCGGATTTTCATCTCCTTCAATCCCGGCAATATAATTTGTTTAAATCCGCCACTTTATGTATCTTAAGGAAGTCGAAAAAAGCTTCAATAACTTTATCACATCTAAACCTCCATTTTTTTTACATTCTGTATAGGACTATCGCCTGAAAGATGGAAAAATTGTATAGAAAGTGAGGCAGATTACCCAGAAAATAGAGTTTTGGTTACTGTTTTCTTAAATAAAAGTCAAAGGTAGTAAAAAAAACTCAGTTTTAACTTGAGGACCTAATAAGTCAAAATAATTACGAATATCTATGATTAGTTCATCGAGTGATACAATAAGTTTTAAAAGATGATCTTAAATTGCAAAGTAGGATGTAAGGCACATGATTTTAGTCGGCCGAAAACTTACTCAACTGAACTGACTCATATAAATATTTGAATTTTTCGCCTCACGTGGTTACACAGTAACCACTTTTGTTATCGACCACGAGTTGCTTGACCAATACGATTCAGTAGAAAATATGACGAAATAAGAACGATTCAGTAAGAAACTAATGCAAGAAGTCCAATAACAATTTTATTGATCACTTCAATCTCCGTGAATGTTTTTAACTTGCGAATACTTTAATAATTAGTATCTCAGCAAACTCGTATATCAATAATTAATGATGGTGTTCAATATGAGCCACATTTTTATTACATCTGTGGTGGTTACGTGGTTATCCAGCGTAAGATCAGTCCTTATATATACAGGTGAACATTTAAATATATAATAAAATAGTTGGCTTTTGATTTTTGTTACAATCATCATAATTAATGTAATTTTTATTGTCAAATATTGTACCTGACATTAAAAATGTTTGTATTAAGCCGGTATTACACATTGGCCCACATGGACAGGCCAATGTTTGATCCAATGTTGGCTGTTCTTTTACTCATCATAAGTGGGTATCCACACATTGACGTCAACTTCATTGATGAGGTCAACTTCATTGATAAAACAAAGTAAAAACTATCTGGATGCGTTGAAAAGAAAAAAAACGGTGTGCCCAATGTGTGGATGGAGGACTTGGTATATGTACCAGCGTGCGCCAGTTCCTTTGATGTAGGACACAAAACCGACAACTCATCGTCAATTGACGAACACAAAAGCCAACCTCGGCCAGCGCCTTCACAAGCTCTAACATCCACATATTGGCTAAGTGGCGCTTGCTATATTATGTGGACAATATGCGATGCAAGCTTTAGAATACAAGAGTTTTATGTTAGTTATTTTTAAAATAAAGAGTAAGACCAAAATAACGAGTGGAAATATTCTATAACCCATTGAATGGAAGATTTCCATAGAGCATTCCTGTAAATAAATCCACATATCTGTTAAAAAGTGCCATAAAAATTGGGTTGCAGTACGAAAATCTGGTAGCAGCGACAAATTATATTAAACGGCTACTGTTTCTTTAGGAAGGTCCGGATAAGAATAGCAGAAGATCCTAAATTCCTATTATGGAATTTTAGGAAGGTACTAAATTAAAGGATTAGAAAGATTCTAAATTAAAAGTTCATTCGGAGGCTTTCCCATGAGATTGAATTAGCATATATGACTTAGCAGAAAATTCTTAAAAAGGTTTGAAAATGGTGCTCTATGAATGAATGTTTGTCCAGGAACTTTTTCGTGGAGATTTTGTAGTTCATGTTGAATAGTGATTTTGAATAATTTTACTTAAACTTTTTTTGCGTTAAAATTATTAAATGTTCCTCAGATGAGGATTGTTTTGGTCTTCTACAAATTCCCATGAATCTGTAGACTCTCCCCTTCATTCCTAAAAAATTGGCGTACGTAGAGTTATTTCTCGGACACGAACCATTTTTATGATTTCTTTTAATTGCAATTAATGCTGAAAGATACCGAAACAATCTTCGGTAGCCATTTTTTAAAAGCATCTATGACGAGGAAACATCCAACAAGACGATGCCACAGCGCATGAAATACGGGAAATAGTGAGCATCATTCGACAATTTTTTGACGATTGAGTTATGAATGTGTCCTTGGACTCCGGATTTAAATATCTTACTTTATTTTATAACCAGTTGAAGTCTTCACATGAGGCGAACAATGCTTAAAAAGCCCAAATGATATTTTGGCGAAACGTAGTGATCCTACAAAACGGGGGGATTGAAGCCCGGAATAATTTATGCATATTCTCTACCATCCGTAAAAATATTCGTACATATTCGTATGTGCTCCAATATTGGTTGAATCCTCGAGTAACCAATAATGCAATCTTTGAGTGAATACACCCATTATCCAATGACACTCTTAAGCCTTCACCCTTAAATATGTTTAAGGTATAGTATCTCTTGTGCGTTCAAATTAAACGCGCCCAGGGAGATGGTTTTTAAAAGTAAATACCAGGAGTACTTAAAAAAATACAACTTATTGAAGGTATATTCAAAATTTGGTGGTAATTTTTCAGCTGATGCTCGAAAGATTCTGACGCGTTTTAAGACATTATAAAAAAATAAGAGTCGCACACCCTTTGAAGTTTTTGTTGGAAACTTAAATTTGTTTTTAGATAATATATATATATATATATATATATATATATATATATATATATATATATATATATATATATATATAATAGTTCGTTTATGTCTATATCTGTTAGGTTAATTATGTTGAAGGAAACGTTTTAAATTTTTTTTTCCATTATTTAGCGTTTTAATTTGCGTAAATAACTACAAAATCACAGTTAAACATTTTTTATTTAGATTATTTTATAACGAATTTTTTGTAATACGCGTCTTTTTAGCTATCGATAGTTCAATCTAAAATTCTGTTATTCGAAACTCCAATTTTCTGGCTTTTAACTAATGCGAGTAAATTTATACCATCAGTGCTATGCACATTTTAAGAAAAATCGCCACTTTTCTATAGAAAAACCTATCCATCCTACACATCCAGCAATTTCGCCTACTCGATGTGCCTGTGCAAATTTCCTATTGGCCGGCGTTTTATCCAGACGTCCCCATTGGTCAGGACTATCCAGTTTAAAGCTTCGAAAGCTTTGGCGCCTCGCTAGTAAGCGCTCAAACACCTGCGAAATATACACCTAGCAGGACACTCTAGAGGTGTGCTGATCCTCTCGTTCTATCAGTCCATATATATTTCGATTCATTTGCTTTGATTTTTTTGTTTCCTAAACTATTTTCCTGGCGTGATATAATTTTTTCTTCAATCGGGTGATCGCGTATTTCAACTTTGGTAAGTTAATTTTTAATTTATGTAATTTATTATTGTTTTGGTTTAAATCTTTAAGTATTTTCATTATAAAATTGTTTATCATTTCTAAATGTTATAGGTTAATTTACGCAGTTTTGCGATAAAATAAGCCGCACTTCTTGACTATAAAGAATTGTAGTTAAAAAAGTCTATTATTTAATTTTTTATATGATACGAAATTGGCGCTTTCTTTTCTTGAACACTTTTTAATGTGGATGTATTTCTAGTTTTAGAAAATTATGATAGTTTTTCAGTATAGTCTTTTGAAGAAATTAGTCATTCAATGTTGGTATAATTAATATAACTATGCATTATTTTTCTTGTTGCACTATAAATGGGTATATGTGATTATATGAAAATAGAATTTGTCTACCATCTCTTAATTTTTAGTAAGGGAATGTGTGTAAATGTTTTTTAACAGTGAGATAAATCAGAAATTAAAATTGAGTATAATTTTGATTTCTTTTTAAATATAATAAAATAATTTTTATTTAAAGTTTAAAGTTGTGTGAAAGAGTTTCACTTTGTATTTAGGGCAATTGGCATTAACAGTATACGATTTCTATCATCGTTTTCAAGAAAATATGGCCCTGTTACTCCTTCAGTCCAAAAACCACACCAAACAATGAATTTTTGAGCATGAAGAGGTAACTCCTGAGTCACTTGTGCAGTGTTGCAGTATACTGTTGAAACCATATGTTAATGTGTTTTATATATTCCAATATTGTCCACAATAAGTTGGTTAACACTTCGCTGTGTAACAATCCATTTATATTACAGTAACTAGACTGTCAACGTTATCTTCAGAAATATACAAACTAATAGCTGCTACAAGCCATAAAATGCACAAAACAGTGATTTTGGAGAATGAATTGGGTTCAATAATTGTCCTTGGATTTGCTTAATCTTATGTTAAACCAATTACATTATTTAAATTTATTTAAAGAGTAAATAGTAGAACAAGATATCTATGCCGTTCCCAATATATTGCATCATTTTTGCAAATTATAATCATTCAGTTTTCTAACTGTGAACACGAAATAATTTAGTTATTAAATGTTCAATTAGCTGTCACTATAATATAGACTTATATATGCAAACATTTTATGCAGACTTATTCCCAAACTCCATATAGCTATTTTTCATATTTCATATATTTGCCATATTTCAATAAGTTAGTTTCATGATTTCATTATCTAATCTAGAATTCTAACTTAGAATTGTAATTTAATATTAACATCTGAAAGCAAGACTCCTAACAAGGAGTTTTACATTTAAAGAAATAAATGAAAATACGATGGTGCAAGGTGGTCGAATATTGTTACCATAAATACATTTACATTTCATCAATTCTGGGTATCTCCATTGGGAAATATGGAATTTTGTTGATAGTATCGATCGAAATTGGTAACAGGATCTTCTTTTTATTAATATCAGCTTTCGATATCGTGCTGCGTGATCCTTTTTATTACGTGATACTTTTATTTCCTATTACCATTTATCAATTGTTTTAAAATTGTATTAATTTTTTTTAAATTGAACATACACTTTCTGTTATATGCATTTATTCTGGCTCGTACGGTATCCTAACATCGACTTAACAACATAAAAAACTTAACAGTTTTTTACTTAAACAAGTTTTTCAAATAATCATCAGTTGTCTTTGATGAATCCAAGCCAGCTTGCACCTAGTTAGGATTAGCATCTATTATAATTTTGGTGTTAGTTGGGTTGCCTCCTTTGCCTTTGCGAAAATAAATATGATATGTGAGGAAATGGTAATTTTGATTTTTCACTTTTTGAATGACGATAATTAAACACAAATAACATATCAAGTATTACATATCTTACTGTAAGAATGTTTTGATATCTTAAATACATATTTATAATTAAAACTTTCATGCACATGATTTAATTGCAAAAACCAATAGTATTTTCTGGAATTCTGAATAATAAGCTAATCATTTCTCATATATCAATGGCTAATTGCAAAAACGCAAATTCAAATTTTTCAGGAGAGACCAAAGCTAAATAATTTCTATACAAACAAACTTTCGATCCCAAAATTTTTCAAAAAGTTTTACTAAGTTATTCTACAAAAGGTTATATAATGAGCTGTCAATAAGTTCCTTTCAAATTATGAAAAATTTACATTCTGGTTCACGTCGAAGTTTCATTGTTGCAGTTAAATGTTTGTCAAGTAAAGAACAGTAATAAAATTAACGATATTGAACAAAAAATTAAAATTTTTTGTGATGTAATAATCTTTTTTTAGAACAAAGTTAAATCAACATTATTCCGCTTTTTTCCGTTGACAGTCGGGCAAATGATAATCGCCTATCAAAACTCGCTGTTTTTTTCGCTGACGTATCTCATCATCTTTTCAATACCTTTAACATGGCTACCATCAGTAGGGTTTTCCTAGAATATGGTTGAATCGAAGGAAACGTAACTGGCTCGCGCGTTGCTTTTCTCAGTTTAAACTTTGTCACACTTCATTTAATGATATTCAGCAATATGTCGATGATCTTCCTACTTTTTTCGACACCTGCAGAATAAATATTTCCGATTCAACATAATTACGTAAATTGATACCATAACTTTACAGAATATTTTGGTATTAAATAAACTGTTGTGTATTCAGAAGTGTTGGAATTATTAAATGTTATTTGAGGTTAAAAATATGTAGTATATTTTGAAAAATCTATTTTGGATGCCCTAAAATCATTTTATACATTTTGTTTCATTCAATTGAATATATGTTTCTGCGTATTGTTTCACGGATGGAAAAACATGTATTGGGTTTTTTCCGGGAGTACATCCGGTTGTCAAGTTGGTCCCTGTCGGGGGCTTGCAGACGTTTCGCCAAAATCTCATTTGGCATCTTCGGTGCTTAGTGTCGCGACGTTGCGACATTCGAGGAGGCGAAGACAGTCACGAACCTCGCGGCAGTAAGCACCGAAGATGCCAAATGAGATTTTGGCGAAACGTTAGCAAGCCCCCGACAGGGACCAACTCGACAACCGGATGTACTGGATGAAAAAACCCCTATATATATAAATATATATATATATATAAATATATATAATATATATATATATATATATATATATATATATATATATATATATATATATATATATATATATATATTTATATATATTGTCTTCTGCAATGTCGATCCACTGCAGGATGAACGCCTCCTCAGCAAGTTTCCAACTTTCACAGTCCTGGGCTTTCCTCTGCCACTCAGGTCCTATATACTTAATGATGTCAACAGCCCGTCATGTTTTCCGTCTTCCTCCTGGACATTTGCGATCAAGCGGTATCCACTCCAGAATTGCCTTGGCACATCTGTCGTCCCATCGCCTCGCTATATGGTCTGCCCATCTCCATTTCAATTGCTTTACTCTTCCGATGATGTTTCGTTTGTTCCCTGATCCATGCGCAGGGCTCTCTGCCTCATCTTGTAATGCCAAGCATACATATTTCCATTCCTCTCGGTGCTACCCAAAGTTTTTAAATTGAATGCAATGTGAGTGTCCAGGTTTTACTTTCATATGTCATAATCCGTAGGACGCACTGATCGAAAACTTTTCTTTTCAGGCAAAGTAGGAGTATGCTTTTAAACAATATGAGCCTGCCAAATACCTGCCAGCCACATTTAACACGCCGTTTCATCTCCCGGGCGGTGCCCCCCTCCGTTGAAATCCTATACTCAAGATATATAAAGTAGTCCATAATCTCCAAATCGTTTTCTAAAACTGAAATTCTTCTATCGTCAGCGAATTTATTGAACATAACCTGACTCTTTTTCAGGTTTATTTTCAAGCCAAATGGTTCGCCAGCCCTTTACAGTTCTTGTATGCGTCTTTGCAGCTCCTCTGGGTGTTGTGAACTGGGAATAATATCATCTGCAAATCTAAGATGGTTTAAGTTTACACCATTGATCTTTACACCATCTTGTTCCCAATCCAGTTTACGGAATACTTCTTCAAGGCAACCCGAGAAAAGAATATGCGATATTGCGTCACCCTGCCGTACACCTCGTTCTACATCATCAAGGTGACTTGTCGCTGCAGCTCCATCCTATATCGATCCTAATAGGTTTACATATACTTTGTCTACCCCTGACTAAGCAGTGCGTCTATTATGGCATGCTTTGAGAAGGAGTCAAATGCTTTTTCGTAGTCGATAAAAGCCAAGCACAGTGCCTTTCTATATCCTGCTGTACAACTGGATGTGATCTATTGTACTGAATCCACTTCTGAATCCTACTTGTTCTTTTGGTTGTGCGTCATTCAGTTTTCTTAATGTTCTTTTACATATTATGTTAGTAAAAACTTTGTACATTTCTGATAGGAGGCTTATTGGACAGTAGTTCTTTAAATCTTCCTGTGCTCCTTTTTTATGTAAAAGGATCACTTCTGCATTTTTTAATAAGTCAGGTACTTTTTGTTCTTTGAGGCACTTTAGGTATAATTTTGCCAGTGTTTTATGTATAGTCTGACCACCAGTTTTTAGCATTTCGACAGTTACACTGTCTTTTCCTAGAGCCTTGCCGTTTTTTATCGATTCTATTGCATTTGTTACTTCCTCCACTAAGATATCTGGCATTTGTTTATCCGAGGATATTGTTGTCTTCAATTTTTTCTGATCTTCATATAACTGGGATCTATGACGAAGGCATCGATAATATTTTTGTACGTTAAGTCGGCAGCATTGTACTTAATTGCCACGCTGTATTTAGGCGCGAACTGTCTATACCACTTTGTTTACAGTGGCTGTTTACGTTATTTGAGTTAAAAATGTTTTATGATTTTCATAATGGATAAATTTGTTGATCAAATAATTTGTTGTACAAATAATTTGTCTTAAATTTTGTATTGGTAGTAAAATTTATATTATAAATGACCTTTGATGAGTTAGGTTTATCAAGGACTTGAAAATTTGGTTGGTATAAGATATTCAAAGAATGACGAGAAATAGTTGCTTGCGCGTATACGATTGAAAGAAACATCGGGGAAAATACTGCTTGGTAATCGTTGTTCGATTATAAAAGGGAGGTCATCTATTTATTGTTTTTACTGATGTTTTGGAATGAAGCACATCATGATACTTTCTTCAAAAAATATTTTTCTTTTTTGCAAAAAGAGTATAGAAAACATGTTGAGAAAATTCTTTCACTAGCTTCTAGTGATTCAGTGTTTATGAATCGCCACATCACAGTAGCTAACAAGACATAAATTTACGAGTATGACACACAAACAAGTCAACAAATTTCAATATGGTCCTTCAAAAATTAACCAAAGTTGCTATAATCCCCTGAATACTTTGGAAATGGTCACGATAAGAAAACATATTATTTAAGCGTTATTCAAAGACCAAGCAGCTTAATCTCCAAATATGACTCTATGTAATTCCTATTTTTCTTTCCGAGACTCAATGAACAACTTAAGAAAAGAGTTGTTAACTCTTTGAGATTCCGTTATAGTTCGCGTGTCCAATCAGCATTTATTACATTGTAATAAGTTTTTACATTGTAATAAATTTTTGCATTATATCATTTTTTACATTTCATTTAAATTTTTTTACAATATAATAGCCCCTTTTTTTCATATAGAATATGTGCCATTTATGATCGTATTTTCTTTTTATCACAGATATCTTAAAATAGCAAATAAAATAAGTTTTAAGGTTTGCATAAAATATCAATCGAGTATTGTCACACAAAAGGAACCCTTGATATTGATTTAATGTATGTTAAACATAATTAGACGGCAAGTCATGTTTTACCTTTCTATCTTCCTCATGTTCATAAATAACCAAATTGCTACTACTTGATACCTAGACAATCCTTTATAGTAATTTGAAAGAATATTTTATATTTTTATAAGATATATTTACCAGAATATTGTTACATTTGCTGCCGACTTATATAGGTTTTTCCTAAATTAGTCTTAACGAGGTGTATACATTAAGTAATGAGACAAGATTAAAAGGGACGCCATTTTGGGATATTGAAGAACATCTAAAAGGCTGTAACCGGGAGCGCGATTTTAAAAATACATACGTATTGTGTAATAGTGCATGAAAATATTTACCAACTAAAACTTCAAGGTGCCAGTATCCCTTATTCATTTGAAGCTATAAAAGAAAAACGTTTCAATTAGGGACGATAATGTATTTTGATTATATACGAGGATTGCTATGTATGTATCCGGAATAACAAATAAAAACAAATATTTATCATCGAAAGTTATTTTACTGTTTTTCAAAATATTTTTCGCCTTGTTTGATACACGTTTGAACCAATTTTCATAGCACTTTTTCCATTGCGATTGAGGTATCTCCAAAACATTCTTCTGACGGGAAAATTGTTGACCATGTAGTTTATTCTTCATTCACGTACGGGAACAAAAAGAAATCATTGGGTGTCAAATCAGGACTTTACGGTGGATAACCGATCAATTCGATGTTTTGACTGGATACATATTCAGTTGTTCGGTCCGATGTGTGAGAGCTCCCATTATCATGGCGAATAAGGATCCTGCATCGCTGGTTGTTTTTCTTTATTTCTTCAAGGACTGCTGACTAACAAATTAGTGTGTACCATTCAAAATTGACCGCAATATGATTCTCTAGTAATACTGTAGGCACATGCCCATTTATCCCAAAAAACAGGCAACTACTTGCGTCGAATTGTTTCTTGCGCAAGCAGTTTTGCTGGGTTTGACTCATTTTGAAAGACCGATACAGTCGATTGCTGTGTAGATGTTATACAAGGCTTTTGGCCCATCATGATTGTATATTTGGAGTATTTCTTTGCACCAATCGACATGGGCTTTTTGTTGAGCGATTGTCAAATTATGCGGGATCCAATGTCCACAAATCTTTTTCATAGCCAAAACTTCATGTAAAATCTCGTGTATGCTTGTCATACTAATACCCAGGGATGCCTCAATCTTGCGGTATATTACATGATAATCTTGCTTTATCAGTTCGCGCACAGTATCGATGTTTTCTGGCACAACAATCGATTTTGGATGACCTTCTTTAAATTCCGTAAGCAAATGACGGCCACGATTGATTTCATTAAACCAGTGATATGAAGTAGTTTTAGATGGTGATTCATAGCCAAAAGTCAAAGTGAGTTCATCGATGCACTGTTATTGAGATATTCCACGTCGAAAGTAGTAGTAAATCATCGCACGAAAATTGTCACGAGTTAATTTTATTTTTTAACTGTGATGAAATTTTTAAATCACTAAAGAACACAAATAGCGTCAGTATGACAAAATGTTCTGAATACGCATACAATCAACAATGTCAAAGTTTACGACGTATATGTCAAATGGCGTTTAGCAACACAATGGTTGCCAATTCCGGATACATAAATAGCAACGCTCTTGTCCAAGTATCACCTTGGATATTTCTACAGCTTCTTTCGTGCGTTCAGCTCGAGCCCGACTGACGGCTTAAGGACACAAACCGGTCTCGAGAAATACTTGCTAACTAGGAGATGGCTAAAGAAATTGGCAATTTTTGCATGGAGCACAGATGAATTTTCAGTTTTTTGAATATTTTAATATTTTTCACGAGCCTACTATGCAATCATTGTTGTATTTAGTTTTCTTTTAACATTCTTCAACACCAGATACGTTATATATATTTGCTATCATGGAAAAAAGTGTATTTCGTATGTTGATTAAATACTACTTTTTGCAATTTGAAGAAAAAGTGAAGAACGCATTATGAGGATTCATTTTGCTAATCTACATTTCATGGTTCATAAGCGGTTTACTGAGACTAATGCGTATATATATATATATATATATATATATATATATATATATATATATATATATATATATATATATATATATTAGGTACGTATAAACCCGGTAGGATCACGCAAGGCATTCAGACCATATTTTGAGTGTTCCTTCTGATCCTCCGCACTTCTCTCATCCTTTTCCGTGGATTCTTTTTCTCTCCTCGGTCAACCTTATCTCCGACCTCCTTGAGACTTCGCTCTCGGATGCGACGATCCATATATGTATTTTGTTTCTGTACGTGCTTCTGTCCTCAATCTCTGTCTGATCCATTTGTGCCTATCACAGATCAGTTCTGACTTGTGTGATCCATGGTACTGTTAACTTGACCCCTTGTATGTATGTAATAATTTTGTTGGTCAATCTTGTCGGTGGGGGTCTGCTGATATGTCCATAGAATTTCAACCGTCTTTTTCTTATGTCCGCCGCTACGATGGACATTTTCTCTGTAATCTTCCTGGAATGTAGTCTGTAGTTTGTTCTCTCTGTTAGTTTTGGGCCGAGAATTTTCCTCATAATTTTACGTTCTATGCCGCTTTTTGTATGGAGTGAAAATGTGTTTGGTTGCCCTTGTTTCATTGTTTGCAAGTATGACTAGGTGGTCTGCGAATGCTAGGTATGAGATTTCTATGTTGTTTTAGGATCGTCTAAGTCGTATTGGTTTCCAGTGTCCTTGATTTTTCAGTTCCTTTTTCCATTCCTTTGATTCCCATGACTTTGTTCAGGACCAGGTAGAAAAGAAGTTGGGATAACCCATTTCCTTGGGGTACTCCGGTTTTAATCAGGAAGAGTTCGGAAATTTCTCCCATAAATTTCACTTTAGAGGTTGTGTCGGTCAGTGTCTGCTTGATCAATCGTAGTGTTTTGGGATCGAGTCTTTGTTCTTCTAGGATGTTGAACAGACATTTTTGGTCTGCTTGAAGTCCACGAACGTGCAGATTAATGGGACGTTCCGGATAACTTTGTATTTCAGTATTGTTTTTAAGTTAAAGATTTGTTCAGTGCATAAGCAACCAGGGCCAAAGCCTGCCTGGTACTCGCCAATTTTGTATTCTAGTTGTTCTTATGTTCTCTGGAGAAGGCATGCTGAGAGGATTTTGTAAGTGACTTGTAGTAAGGAGATTCCTCTGTAGTTGTTCATATCTGTTCTGTCTCCTTTCTTGTGCGGCGGACGGACAAATGCCCATTTACATTCATCTGGTAATTTTTCTGTTTGCCAGGTGTTCGAGATAATTTGTGTGAGTTCCTTCCAGGGAATTTGGTTCGAGGTTTTTCATTAGTTCCGCGGTGATACCATCTTCACCGAATGCCCTGTTATTCTTTAGTTTGTGTATGTGCCTGTGGATCTCGTCTTGTGTTGGTGGTGCTGATTCTGAGTGGGTATTGATTCAATTTTCCTTGGGGAATCTTGTATTGCGTTCGGGGCAATTGAGGACATCAAAGAAATAGTGTACCAGCTCCTGACAATTCTCCTGATTTGTTAGCGCTAATCTCCCATTCCGCTTTCTGAAGCAAATATTTTGTGATGTGTATCCACGGATTTCTCTTGCGAAGGTCTTATAAAAGTCTGTTGTATTATAATTGCGGACATTCTCCTCTATAGAGTCTAGTTGTTCCTTCATATACTTCCTTTTAGTTTGCCTGATAACTTTTGCGGTCTGTTTTCTAGTCGCGTCAAAAAGCTGTTGACTTTCTAGGGATTTTTTAGTGTTGTACCCCTGAAATGTTCGTTTGCGTCGCTGCATATGTACTTTCGAATTCCGAGGCCCACCAATGGTGTTTTGTGTTCTTTTTCAGTAGGATCAGTTCCTGTGCTTTTTGTGCAGTTTTGTTGTGGAATTTTTCCCATGTATCTGCCTGTTTCTTTTCCTATTCCTCTGTTATGTTGGATTCCTTGATCTTTTTCGTCTCAAATTTCTGCAGGAATTCTCCTGTTCTTCTGATAAATTCTTCCTCTTCTTCCCAGCCACCCAGTGCTGTTGTTGTGTTGTGTTTTGTTAATACAAAAAAATCGTTAAATAGCCTTTTAGCACAAATAGTGTGTTTTTTCGATCTTGGCACAGTTTGTGGTAAGTAAATCATAAATATTATATTTTCTACAATATTTTTATTGAAAACTTTGATTTTTAATTTTTTTAACATTTATTTATCGGTTTCTTTCATTTTCTATTTAGATCAAAATGAACACGCGTCCTCGTACTCGCTGTGCGTCTAATGTAGAAGGTTATATGAGGCAGCTGATATTTTCGACGACAAAATCGATACCGAATCGGTTTTTGAAGAGTATCATACCAGTGAACTTTAACTAACTAAATAAACATATTTTTGAAAATAAAGCTAAATTATGTAATAAGTATCTGAAAGTACATTAAGTCCACTTTTAAATGCCGTTGGAAGAAAGTTTTTATCTATTAATTAGATAATGATAGTTTGAATAGATAACGTCATTTTAACATTTTTTTCTTATTTTTGCAATTTTTTTCGATGGTATTAGGAATAATATTATTTTTTAGAACATTCTAAAGATATAGTCTTTTTCTATACTGATTGAGGTTTAAATTAACAAAAATTATTAAATTGGATAATTTAATCAAAATATATTAATAATTAAAAACAAACGCATGTGCTCCTGAATCGGAAAGCACAGAAATGCTTCTGTTGAAGGTTAAATACAGGTAGTACGACTAGACGAACTATATCTCGTTCGATTACTAGGAGGAACAAATTCATCTACATCTTAAGACCGGTTTCATTCTTTAAGAATTTATCAGTTAAGCTCGGATGTATTTCTCCCGAAGTTAATCGAACCAGAGATAATATCCAGAACCAGAGAAGTTAATTGATTTCGAGATAAAAACATTCGAGCTTAACTTAGCGTCTAGTCTTACTATCTGCATTTAATAATACAGTTAATTATTGTATATTGATAATTAGTACGATCAAATAGACAGAACTTTGCTTCTCTTTTAATTCAACCCGATTGACTATCGGTATAGCTATAGAAACTTATTTTGCACGTAAAACTGAAGAAAGAAACTCTCGACGCAATTGTATGACAACGTATGCTTCTTCGTACAAGAGCCCTTCAGTTCGTCGATATTTGAGTTGAATCACAATCTTAGATTTTTTCAACTTAGTTATCGAACATATTCTAGATAGAGGACCTGAAAATATATTGATATACCCAACTCGTTTTAAATGTTATTTTGTTATAAAAGAAGCAAGACTTGCACAAATGAACATATTAGAAAAATATTTCTTGTAGATCTGAGCATCGTCCCCAAGGAGCTCATTAGGGAATAGAAACAGAAACAATTAGTATTTCTTAATGAATCATATTTTCCTTGCTTAGTATCAAACATATTTCATATAAGAAAAAATAATGGTATATTATTATCTTTGCGGTTCTTGTTTTACGTCTTTTTGTCGCAATCTCTGAGGATAATTATCTTAAATTGGCTTGTAGACTTCCAGATACGTAAAAATGTTCAAAATAATGGTCTTTTGTTGCTTTAGAAACTCTTGTTTTATAAATTACGCTTTCAGGCGTGTTTATATTAAATATTTAGTGTTCTCAAACACGAATACAAGAAGTGGAAAATAGTATTTTGCTCAGTTACTCATGTAAATAAAATTAAGCTGCTCAACCGAGCTAAGAGGTAATGAAAATAAACTGTAAAAAATAGACCAGGGTAATTTTCTGTAATTTAATTTGGATATGTTAAAAAAGGATTTAATTTTTTTATGTTGAAATTGTGCAATTTATTAGATAATTAACAGTTACAGAACTATAAATAAACTCACCTAAAAAGTCTTGAATATTTATACCAGGTGGGACACGAGTTGCCTTTCTATTATATTTTGGCGCTATCTGTTTTCATTATATTTGTGACAGTTTGGGTTTGGTGGTTGTAGTATAGTGCAAACGTGCATATTTTATTTTGGATAAATACACGTTAAAAAAAAGCAACGAAATTGTTGTAATCTACAGCAAAAAATAATCAGTTATTGCAACTAAACGTAAATCCTACGTCAATCCAAACTACGATAAAATGTCGTTTTGGCCTAACAACACTTTATCGTTTATTCAAGCAATTTCAAAACTTCTGAACAGTTAGAAATCCAGTCGGAGGTCCAGAAACAGTACGAATCGCCGAAAATTGCACGTGTGGAGCAAAGTGTGAAGAAATCTTAGGAGAAGTTGATTTGACGACGTGCTGTAAAATTGCGAATTTGTCCACGCAGTTTACGTAGAATTTGGTGAAGTGATCGGCATATGCTCCTCTATGACATTCAAATTCTTCAAGATCTATTACCAACAGACAATAATAAATAATTCGAATAATGAAATCATAAACCACTTTCATCAAATTTAGAATCTTACAAAATTAATTTGAGAGCTCTGTATAAACTTTTATGGGAATTTTTGAAGGAAGGTTTACATAAAAAAGCGTTGAAACATACAGCAACTTACAGAGAAAATCCGTGCTAAAATCTAAAATACAGATGGAATGGAATACTCTATATATTATTACATTTTTACATTCTATAAGGTCTTTTGAAACTGTTTTGTATAACATATGTTATAGCTA
The DNA here is from genome assembly GCA_031761425.1 of Cosmopolites sordidus. Lineage (NCBI taxonomy): Eukaryota > Metazoa > Arthropoda > Insecta > Coleoptera > Curculionidae > Cosmopolites > Cosmopolites sordidus. Next base: position 127,833 of record JARFXV010002256.1, read on the forward strand.
TCTTAAGCCATTTCGGAAATAAAAAATATTTTTTAAGAAATTTGGCAAGAAATATCCCTGACAAAAAAAATATCTTTTTACAACCAGCATGTACAGCATTGTACAGGGTATTTCAAAATAGTGCGGATATAATAGAACTAAAAAATTCATGTTATGTAGAAATTTTAAATGGAACATCCTGTATTTTATAGTAGAGCACAAAAGAGCAATAAATTCGGTATCTAAAAGTGTTAAGTAATGATATATCTATTTTTAGCGGTTTTCAACTTATAAGCAAAAAACAAAATAATGCAATTAATGCTAAGATATTGGTTTGTTTTAGTGTAGGCCACGGCCGGCTAGGGAGACATTACTTCTAAACAAATATTATAAAAATGTTTGTATTTGACATTATTAGATTGATAATTCATAATTAACGTATTTAAGTAAGTAATTGTCTCAATAAAGAATGGAAGGAATTAAGTATTCGTGATCATGAATTTATTTATTTTATATGGACAGTGTGATAAAATTATCGACTGCACCTGTAGACAATTTAACGTGTATCCAAATTTAGCCCGAATGAATAAAAGAAAATTTAGATGGATTCAAACAAATTTTAATAGTTTTGGTTTTTCAAAGGCACCCCGGAATTTGACCAGGCTAGGAACATCTGATGAGGATAACGAGATTAACGTCCTGGTATATTTCCATGCGTATCCACAATCTTCTATTAGAAGAGCTGACGACGAGCTGCATTCTCATCATCATGTAACATTCTCCTCAATATAAAGAATACTGAAAAAAAACAGCATGCGCCCTTGCAAATTTTCTAAAGCTCAGTTTCTCAAGCCAGACGACTGCTTTCAAAGAGTGGAATTTTGTGAACATTTTTTAGTTAATTTTTAGGATCCACATTTTTTACAAAAAACTATCTGGTCTGATGAGTCCAAATTTTCGAGAGAAGTTTTTTACAGACGAAATTGTCACTTCTGGGCCAATAAAAATCTTCATTTTACCAGGGATTCCGCATTCCAAGAGAAATTTAGTTTTAATTGTTTTAATGTTTTTGTTTAATCATGTTTAATCATGTAGAGGATTTGACAGAAAACCTGCCACTGGCAGTGTATCGAAGCAGCTGGTACCAGCTTGATGGTGCTCCGGTACACTGTACAGAAGAAGTAAGCAGGCAACTCCATGAACTATTCCAAGACCGGTGGTTTAGACGTTTGGGTGAAATTGGCCGCCGAGATCACCCGATTTAACTCTCTTGATTTCTATCTCTAAGGTACTGTAAAAGACAATATCTACAAAACGCCAGTAAACACTAGAGATGAGTTAAAATATCGGGTGAATCAAGCATTCGCAGCCTTAGATCCTATTAAGATTAGAAAAGCCGTAACGGAAGGGGTCCATATTAGAATATTGAAGTGTTTGGAGGTAAACAGTTAGCGTTTCAAACATTTGCTATAAAAACAGTTTTTTAGATAGTATTATGTTTATAATTTTAATTTTGTGTAATTTTTACTAAAGTAAAATAAATCGGTATCATTACTTTAATTACATTATTTTGTTTTTTTTTTGTTTATAAGTCGAAAACCGTAAAAAAAAGGCACTCAATACTTTTAATTACAGAAATTGTTGCTCTTTTGAGCTATACTATAAAATACAGCGTGTTCAATTTAAAATTCCTACATAACAAGAATTTCTAGGTCCTATCGAAAGGTCGCTATTTTGTAAACGTCCTGTATGCAATAAATTAATTTCCATGTCATATTGTCATAAAACAATATAAATGCATAAAACAACATTTACGGTTAAGGAACCGTATTCAAAAATGTAGGTATCTAGCTATGTTGGTTGTAAAAAAATATTTTTTATTCAGGGATGTTTGTTGCCAAATTCTTTAAAAAATATTTTTTATTTTTCAAAACGGCTCAAGATAGGTATAGTATATGATATATAAAAAAGATTAAAAAAGATTCACATAATCTAGAAATGCAATAACATAGAGGATATTCCTTAAAAAAAACAAAGTTAGAATCAGTTTCGAGTATATCTGGCAACACTGCAACGCAGAAAATATTTTAAATAGAGAGCTCATATTCATTTACATAAGTATCCAAAATTTAAAATCATTACCCCAAGTAGTTCTCCGCAAACATCTAATGTACCATCCCCCGTGAATCACCCTGAATATACATGTAGTATGCTGTATGTATGTATACACATGTATACATACATACCTATTTATATATATATATATATATATATATATATATATATATATATATATATATATATATATATATATATATATATATAGATAGATAGAAAGATAGATACCTGCCACTTTGCCTAAAAAGAAAAGTCTTTGATTAGTGCGTCCTGCCTGTTATGTCATACGGAAGTGAAACGTGGATAGTGACACCGCAATCAATTCAAAAATTTTAGGCAGCACTATGGAAAAACGGGACAGAGGGCCATGGATCAGTGAACAAATGAAAGTATTGGATATCATTATATATATGATATCAGTAAAGGAATTGAAGTAGAGGTGAGCAGGCCATATAGCGAGGCGATCGCCTACAAGTCGATTGCCAACGTCCACGAACAAAACTGAGAGCAAGTTGGATTGATGACATCGTTGAGTGTGTTGGACCCAAAAGGCAGAGGAAAGCTAAGGACATGTTTACAAAAGTTATGGAACATGTGTAAAAAAGGGGACAAAGTTGCGTATCTGTTAATGGCTCACGTTTGACTGGCATAATGTTCAAAAATTAATTAACACAAAATTTTAATACGAAATAAACATATTATAAAGAATTATTCTGTTTTGTTTCTTCTAAAGGTAATGTTCTTTTATAATAATATAAAATTGTTTCTAAGTGTTTTTTCGGTAAAGATAAATTATCTATGGAAGAATACTATCAGAACAATACTTTATATGGTTAGCTGTTTTAGTTTAGAATGGATCGATCTCATCATAAGAATAATTCCTTATCTGATTTTAAAAAATAATATTTCAAACATCCTTTCATACTCGTGCAACAACCATTAATTTTTGAGCTAATACAATTAATACGAGACTATTCCAGCAAATATTTTTCCTAATATTAAAGGAAACATTAGTGACGTTTGAAACAATTCTGTATTTCGACATTCTACTATTGAAAGTGATAGAACGTTATAGAACAACTCGGGAGATCGAAGTCTTTCGAAGTAACCAGTCAGTAAGGTCAAGTCAATTACGTTAACTTGGAATAGTTAGCACAGGCGATGTGTAACTTTGGTTTGGTTTGCGTTGGGTTGGGTTGGTTTGGTTTGATTTGGTTGATAGATTGAATTTCTGCTTGCTATTTTCTACTGAACAACAAAGAAATTGTTTCATTTTTAGGCTAGGCCGCACTACGGTTTTTTTCCAGCGAACGGTTAACCGCTATAACCGCGGAACCGCTCGAGACGCACACACTGCTATTAAAAACCGCAAAACTGACCACGATTTTCATAGTTTGAAGATGGATTTCAAGAGAGCAGTGTGTATTGCTCTGATATTGTTTTGTAATATTGTTTTGTAATATTGTTTAAAAATATTGGTTACAAATTGTGGCGCGGTTTTTACCTCTGAGCCATTTTGTAACATTTTACGGTTTTAAAATCAGTCGCAGGAAAAAACCGCAAGTGTGGCCGCTCGTATTAGTTTTCTTGACTCATAAAATCACACCGTTAAATGGCGGTTTAGCCGTAGTGCGGCCTAAGTCTTAAAGCGGATACTTACAGGTAATGAAAAATGGATTGTGTATAAAAATGTTAGCATAAAAGACCATGGTCTAAACACGGAGATGCCCCTTTATCTAGCGCAAAAGCGAACATCTGAAGATTATTGAAGTTACTTCGTGAAACTAGAAGCGAACTCGTTTATTGTGTGCTTCTACTTAAGAACCAGATCATTAATTTCGAGAAATACTGTTCGCAACTAAGTGAATTAAAGTGAGCAATCGACAATAAGTGCTCTGAACTGTCTCCTTCGAGACAATGCTGGGCAACATGTATTTTTGCTAAACCTACGACTTGACTGGGATCTTTTGGTTTATTCAGCATACTCTCCCTGTTTTGCGTCCAACGACTATCGTTTATTTAGATCGCTTGCTTAAACAGCTTAGATGGGAAAAAAAAAATAATACTTCGTTTGAAGACTTGAAAAATCACGATCATCAATTTTTTGTTATAGTATTTTGTTTATGCTATATTATGGCTTGGTTTGGTTTGGTTTGATCGCGACTATTGTATTGGATACTTGAAAAATCACCTGGATCAGTTCTTTAGTCAGAAACAACAGAAGCTCTATTCTTCTACAATGTCTTAAATGTTTCTATAAACTTCTTAGATATTCAACATCTTAGGCATTCAACGACATTATAAGTTTTTAATTACTACAATATTTACAATATTTACTACATAGTTACTACATAATATTATTTACTATATTATTATTTACTACTACATTTACTACATAATATTATTTTTCAACATTGTCTCCGAAAAGCTGTATTTGAAATTGTACTTTAATCCTTTGATAATGTATATCACGTCAGGGGCCATATCATTTTTTCTGCTATTTTTTCATCACGACTATTCTAGGTGCTCCCATATTTAGTACATTCACAATAGTCTCGACTTTAACATTCCGAGACCAGTTTTTAATAATTTTTTATGGAATTTTATTTATACTATATTATGGCTTATTTTAGCTATAATATAGTAACTATTTTAGCAAAAATGGTTTATGTTAGCTTAAAATGTTGAAATTAATAAAATCAAAAAGATATTAATACCAAAGCAATCTGTAATCTTTCAGCTCATCTACTATACGAAAATTGCGAAAGTAGAATTTGAGGTAACTCCAAAGAAATAAATTGGCGATACAAAGTAATAAATTTGTAGGCGCGGAAGCAAGCGAACGACATCGCTGAAACGTAGTTATATAATATTATTACGTATAGTATAATATTTAAAAGCATACATATTTAATCAAAATTTATTGATTTTTTACAATTCACAATTATTCAATTCATCAATCTTTCACCAAATGCTCTCCAGAAACTAAATTCATTAGTTGAGTGAATAAATTAATCATGGCTGTTTAGGACTTCGTCAATTATTTGAGTGTTCATCATTTAATTAAGGTGGAAATGACTGATATAGATCCAACGACTGATATAGATCCAGATTTAGTAACTGCTTTAAATGGGGAAGACATTTCCAACTTAGTCTACAGAAGACTCTTTTGCAGCATATGTTTACATAACTTAAATATCTGACTCTTGCTACTTTGTAAATAATCGATTATTTATATACACCATTAATCACGTTTTAATTGTTAATGTCGTTTATATCATTCCGAATCTATTTCAAAAAAATATGTCCGTCGGTGTTCTTTGGTTCTTGAATTGCTTGCGCCATTTTTTTAACATCGTCATTAATATAGTTTCGAACAAAATTACAGGATCTCGTCCAATATTTAGTGCCAATTTAGGAAAGAGCAAGTTTAAAAAATTGCTGAAAGACAATATACTATATATACAATACACTATATTCAATTCGCCCAACAAAAATTTGACTGACAGTAAACGTTTGGCCAACTTTATATTGGAGAAAATGCGGACTAATAATTCCTAGTGACCACACAACAAAGTATGATTCTCCAGGTGATAGAATGAAAATTCAATAATCGTTCATTCATTTTCTTTACTTTCATATACGGGAAATGTATTCTTTGCAATGTTGTTTCTTCAATGAGAAATCGACCCATGTTAATGGATCTAAATCTAATTCATAAAATTGACTTTGAACAAAGACTACGATAAAAGGCTTTGATGTTGGTTAGGTGATTTTAAGTTTTGCATTTATTGAATTTTGTTTGATTTTAAGATCAAATTTTTACTTAAGATATGCCGGAAAATAATCGCAATAGTGCTTAGTTTGGGGTTCTCTACTAAGTCGGTATTAATATTTTCATGCCAACGGTCATGACAAATGCAGATTGTTTTATTTTATATACTAAACATTACCGCAGGTGAATCGACCGTACACATTACTAAATAAATATTTATTAATTGGCAAATATATATTAGCTGGTTAAACTCCTTATTGAAAGATGCTATATTTATTTTATGCAATGATGCAATTTATCTTATGATTAATTTAATTGTAATGCCCTGGAAATAATAGCCAAATATTTTAGATAAATTGAGATAATAGAAATAATATTTATAATAAAAAGTTACTTCTATATTTCACATCCTAAATACTTTCACTTATTTCAACAATCATACTTATGGGGTATTTTACTTGATTCGAACTAAAAACAGTGATCTTTGAAATGAAAAGAAGGAAATTTCTTTCCTCTTTGGAATTGTTTTTCCAACGTTCAGGCAATATATTTTCACTAACAATGAAAAAATAAATTTTATTTGCTTTGCTCCAGTATTTTGATTGTAACGAATATCGAAATATTTCAAAGCTTTCAACCGACTGTAAACCAGAAATATTTATGTATTGAAAGAGAAAAAAAAAAGCGTTTTCAATTAAGGGTTCAATTTTTAGGTGTATTGAATAATTATGTGTCTTTATATTTCATGCATTATATAATTGCATCAAATCTAAATAGTTTCAAACCTTGTTAACTACATATACTCAAGTTTTCAAAAATATAGGTTTTGACCAAGCAGGCCAACCAACCTCATAAAATAGTGATTGGAAACAAAATGGTTGTAAATTAGCAGCTTTTCTTATACTGAAATCTTGTTGCAATTCAACCGAAGAAAACTGTTATTGCAAAAAGTGGGTGAAAAAAAGTGTCTTTGCAAAAATCAGAGTAGGATAAATAGGTTTCACAAATCTTTAGTCCAAAAAACAAGTATGAATATTCAACATGCTAATGTGTTTGCTGACTTGATCAAAAGAACATACGAGGTATGTTTTTTAAATAAGGTTCGTTTTTTAGTAAGAAAAATACTATAAATATCATTAAAATATTTTTTTTTATATTCTGCATAATTGTATCTACTTTTATTTAACATTTGTCATTCCCCTTAACAAGTTTTTGAATTCCGACGTCAAAGAAATCTGCCGCCTGTGAAGAAGCCCAATCCATTACTGTAGTTTTAACTTCATCACTGTTGAACTATTGACCACCAATGAACTCTTTTAAGTACTGAAATAAGTGAAAATCACTGGGTGCAAGCTCTGGACTGTAAGGTGGATGATCCAGTTCTTCCCATTTAAAAGACCTGATTAAACATTGTGTTTGTGAAGAAACATGTGGCCTTACATCGTCATGGAGCAACATCACACCGAAAGACAGTAGGCTACACCTAACAATTCATCTCCTTTTTGATTGTATTGAGTCAAAAACGTCAAAGCACAGCTCAATCTTTTTTTGTTTTGTGATCGTCAGAAAGCAGTCTTGGAATTCACCGAGAATACAATTTTCTATAGTTCAGTTTCTTCGAACCAATGGTGCACAAAACTGACCTTGAAACCTGTGCAAATTCACTTGATAACTTTGAAATCGTGAAACGTCTGTAAAATTTTATTTTCCATATGATCCACCCTTCAGAAATCCACATCTTCAGAAATCAGAGAAGGTAGGCCAGGGCGTAGCTCATCCTGTATATTAACCCGCCCGTCCTTGAACATTCTCATCCACTTTCGAACTTTAGTGTCACTCATAGCATTATCACCGTAAACCTCATAAATCTGACGGTGACGATGACCGTAAATTTCCGCTGCTGTCAAGTTTCTTACACTCAAGACTCGAATTGCAGATCGTATCTCACAGTCGGCGAGCGACTCAATTTTCTTAAACATTACAAAGTTCTACAACTCAGCACACAGACAGACGATACGGCTGCGAATGGCACCTAAACGCGCGCAAAGCATGATGGAAGTAGGCGCGCAAACGCATTGCGGGTTTTACGCGTCCTTCTCATTCTCATTCATAAACGGATCTTATTTAAAAATACCCCTTATATTTTATATATAAAATTATTAGATAATAGTTGCGTGCTTTTTACTTCACAAATAATCGCAAGTTCTGTTTAACCATCTACTCCGACTCCGCCTTTCAAATAAACTGAAGTAAAACGATGCGAAATCTGGCGAAGACGGCAAATTTCCGTGTTTCAGTTGATTCAGTTTGATTATAATGATGACTTTGAACGATATCATCCGCGAATCTAAGATGGCTTAAGTATGCACCATTGATCTTTATTCCATCCTGTTTCCAATCGAGATTACGAAATACCTCTTTAAGGTAGACTGAGAAAAAAACAGGTGATATTACGTTACCCTGCTGGACATCCCACTTACATTAATTTCAACCTCAAGATCATTAAGGCGAACTGTGACTGTAGCTTTTTCATAAAGCTCGATTAAGACTAAAGGCTCGAGCTTTATCGTAAGCTCGATATAGACTCTGTCTACATATTGTGTACATAATGTGTCTACATAATGTGGAGACATTCTCCACTTTGGCCTGCTTTGATATTGAATCAAATCCTTTTTCATAATGAATAAAAGCTAAGCCCAGTGGCATAGTGTATTCGTTGTGCCTTTATATGGCCTGCTGTATAACCTGGGTGTGGTGCATTGTATTAATTTCACTTTTGAATTCTGCTTGCGCTCTTAATTGTGCAAAATTCAATTTTCTTAATATTCTATTAGATATTATCTTAGTGAAAACTTTGTACACCACTGATAGTAGCCTTATTGGACGGTAGTTCTTTAAATCTTCCTGTGCACCTTTTATATATATGGGAATCATTTCTGCATGTTTTTATAAATTGAGTACTTTTTGTCCCTTGAGGCATTTTGAGTATAATTTTGCGAGTGCTTTATGTAAAGTCTGACCACAAGCCTTTAGCATTTCAACAGTTATACTATCTTTTCCAGGAGCCTTGCCGTTTTTCATCAAATCTATGGCCTTTATCATTTCATCCACCAGGATATAACTTTGAATAAAAGATTAAAGTTATAATATATTAAATATATCTTAAAAATATATGTTATATCCTGGTGGAGGAAGTGACAAAGGCTATAGATTCGATGAAAAACGACAAAACTGATATATCTTATATATCTTATTTTCTGGCCATGAAAATACCCAAGAATACTTAAGAAATCGAATATGTACTAGGTTAGCTGACCTATTATTTTGTAATATTAAAAAATAAGTCGTTATAAATACTATAATCAACATTGGGAATTTCTTTGCGAATTCAATGTTACCGTTATATTCATAACATAATCTTTCTTTCATATCTCGAATGCGTGCACTAATTGATTTAAATAATTAATTAAATTTTACAATTATTCCTGGGAGCTATTTTACCCACAATTTAGCGATTATCCTGTTGGAAATGTATTAAAACGCCTAAGGTATTTTGTACATATAATAAATAGTTTGGGGTAACATATATTTTTAACCAACAATTAGAACATTATTTTGAGTTATACCAGTGCAAGATATTTGTTACATGATTTTAACTATATTGTATCGTTCATTATCTGTAATGAATTGAATATAATTTAAATATAATAAATTTGGCATAATCGTCGATAGAATATTAATGGCTTAACTTATCTCATTGGACTTCTACAAAATACTACTCTAAATGTATTATTTTTTGCTGGTAAAAATTCACTTTTTGACAAACAAATTCAAGATTAACAACACTGAAAGGTAAATAACTACTAGCTATAATCTTTCCCCTGATGAACCCATTTATTGACCAAGTGATACGACACCTTCTTGATTTTCACATTACCAAATGTTTAAATACTAGGCAATTTAAAGTAGAATTAAGTCTAGAGTTGTCTTCTGACCACACACCTTGTGACCTATTATTTTCTCATTTGAGAACAAAATTTGAAAATATATATCACAGCGACAGCAGCTGTTCACCGGGAGCACCGGGAAGCAGGTCCAGGACAGGATGAAGCTGCGATACCAAATTGAGCGCCACCCGGTTCGTTAATTTATCTGATAATTAGAAAGGACCCTGGAACCGGGAAGGGGTCTAACTTAAATAAAACTGTTAAATAGATTTTACACATGTATTTCACAAAAAACACACTCAAAAAAAAAACGACACAAAGCACATTAAAAAAAATGGAAAAAATAAAACCATTAAATCAGGACACAGGAAGGTTTAGGGAAGGTGGTTCTCTAAACCTTACTGAGAAATATATCAAAAATGAAACAAATCGGTCTAGATTACGCCAGCTGGACTCTAAGTCCCTATACTTATATACTAGAGGTTATTACTTTTATTCTGACAATAGTAAATAGAAATATATATAACTCAAGGCTAACCAAACATGGATAATATAAAAAAATAAACGGTAATTGTGATCTTTATCAGTATATGAAAATAAGGTAAAAATATATTTAAATAAAATAAATGGTAACTGTGGTCTTTATTAGTACATGCTAATATAATAAAAATGTGTTTATCTGGCCTTATTTCCTTATGTTCTTCTTCTTGCCTATCCCGTACTGGGTGTCCAAAAACCCTGCGTATGACTACGGGCAACCCGGTATCCCTATGCGGGGGTCCAGAAATAATCTCGATCTGACTAACCGGTTACTGTGCCAGTGTGGCCCCAAAAAGAGTAAGGTTTCCACAATGTCGGGCTCTGAAATAGGTGGTCTTTCAATAGCCTGTCTCTGTTGATCGGGTTCTCTGCTGCCAGGTCGTAAAACCCTCTAGAAGAATATCAGAAAAATCAGCCCAAGCATGACTTGACCAGCAAACCTACGTACCTCTGTCGGAAGGGCAAGGCTCGAAAACGTCCGCTCACCTGGAGATTTTGAGTTAGACTGTCTTGCCCTTGTCCTAACGATACATGAGCTCCTTCATTTAAAATTTTGCCCGAAACAAATCTACCAGTAGCGATCAAGAATTTTTGAACGCTACAACCTATTATACCAACCATGTTCCATTAAATAATGAGTACCCGAAAATCAGCGATTCTATATCATTGGAGTACAAATTGGAAAGTGGTCCGAGGAAGAATAGACATATAAATATAAATATCCCACTTAAGGCACTAACAGACATTGAACAAGCCGTAATAATCCTAACAAAAGCCACACAAATTGGAGCCTAGAATGCAGTATTAAATACATATTCGTAAATGATACTGTACAGTAATTGTTGCAGAGAAAAGAGCAGGGAAAAATGCTCAGAAAGAAATGGCAACAAACCAGAACTGAATGAGATAAAAACAGATATAACGGAGCCGCAAGAGAACTGAAAACTCAACTTTGATTGATCTCATTTGGTATTTTCAAGTGTTGTCCGCTTCGATTAAACTATATATAAACCAATCAATAAAACATATGTAAATCTCCGGATAGTGGGAAAAAACACGATAACGAGCATTTGCTCTTGCGAGTCTTTTGTCAGAGACATTTAAACCATTTGAAATTGAAACACACAAAACCTAAACGAAATCACAAACCTCTTAGAGGAGCCATTTCAACTGGACATCCCAATATTAAAATTTAAAAACAGTGATATTAGAATGAATAAAAAAAAGTGAATGAAATAAATCCCAAAAAGGCAGCTGGTTTCGATCTTATTATCGCACTAATACAAATTGAAAATCCTTTATTAAAAATCAGCTACATTCCTAGCCGGTGGAAAACCCATGAGATCATAATGATAGCAAAACCAGAAGAGATAACATCATATATACTAATATTTACAGTTATTTCGAAGGTACTGGAATAAGTAATACGATTACACGTGTTACCAATAAAATAAAACTATATCATCAATTTGGGTGTCGGAAGGAACGGTACAGTTGAACAGATTCATCGCGTGGTGAAGAAAATGAGTAATGATTTGGAAAACAAAAGACACTAATCAGCAGAATTTTTGGACATCAGGCCTTCGATAAAGTGTGACATATCGGCCTTTATGAACTGAAAAAACTGATACCACATCCTTTCTTTGAACTGCTGAAATTCTATTATTCCTGATAGATTTACAGGTTAATCATCGATCAGAATATACTGATCTATATGATATAAAAACAAGAATGTTTCAGAGCAGTGTTTTGGGCCCAATCCCATATTCATTGTTCACTTATCACAAGACTTATTATAACACGTGGAACCCGTGATAATTCCATATTTATATTATGTGCCGCCTCATTACTAGATTTCAGATTTTTACAAATGAACTTAAATAAAATTCAGAGTCGGTTTCCACAAATGAAGGATTAAGGCCAATAAAGATAACATTAATGCATGCGACTTTTACTCTAAGAAAAGAAACCTAAACGACTAATGACATAAAATATCTTGGAAACCTAAAACTAATGCCTAACGTCACAAAATACTTTGGATTACATGTAGACAGGGGTCTAATATGGAAAAACACATATTTATAAATATAAAAGAGCGGGGGTTAAAACTACGTCCACTATACTTCTTAATGAGTAAAAACTAACAGTTACATCTTCAAGTTACTGTTATATAAATCAATATTAAAATCAATCTCGACTTATGATAATTAGTTATGGTGCACAACAACCAATTCCAACCTAAAAATTCTGGAACGATTACAGAATAATGTCCTTCGTATAATAACAAATGTCCCATTGCATGTCCCCAACATAGTTTTAGAAAAAATATTGAGTTGTAAAGTTGTAGCATTTAAAACGAAAGTCAAACGATAAAGTCATAAATATAAACCTAAAGCTCTAATACACTCAAAGGTGGCAGATCGCGACTTTTTCGATAAGTGTAAGTGAAGTGCGGTGACTTAAACATTTTAAACTACAAATATGTGATATTCTCAATATCTTAAATAACTGCTGCATTAAATGCTGATTTAATGTGATAATTTAAATTATATATTAGCATGAGTTAAAGGAATTTTTGAATGAAAGTGATTTCTACACGCCGAAGCATCAATTGGCATAAAATTTATTTATTGTCCGCACCAGAATAGATTGTAAAGTAGTATTAAGCAAAAAAAAGAAAGAAAATATTCTAAAATATTGATTAAAGTTTACGATTAATATATAAGTTAACTGAGATTTTAAGACTTGGGCATTTTGTCCCAAACTAGCTGTAAATATTTTGTGTTATTTTAGGTCTTTACTTAGGTCCTTACTTTTATTTATTGAGATTGAAGTATTGGGGGCCAATAGTTGAGCCAAGATATTACTAAAATTTTGTCCCATCGCTAGAGAAGGAAGTCTGGTAAGTTCTTCATGAGACAATATTGTATTGGCGAAGTATTCTGACGAAATTTTGCAGAAGTTAATACAAGTTACTGGGAAATCGGAGGAACTGTCGCTTTCTCATAAATTTGGTTGTTTCTAACAAACCAGGATGTATTCAAAGCCAAGTAGTCCATAATAACTAGACTTAGAACTTAGGACTTAGGCCGAACTACGGCTAAACAGCCGTAGTTTTCAACCGCGTGATTTTGTGAGTCAAACAAAATAAAACAAGCGGCCGCATTTGCGGTTTTTTCCCTCAACTGATTTTAAAACCGTGAAATATGGCTCGCGTGTATAAACCGCGCCACAATTTGTAACCAATAGAACATAGTTAGCAATTTGTGTTGACGTTTTCTTTTTCTATTTCTTAGTATTAGAGCAACATTACATACTGCTCTCTTGAAATCCATCTTCCAACTGTGAAAATCGCGGGCAGTTTTGCGGTATTTAATCGCAGTGTGTGCTTCTGGAGCTGTTTCGCGGTTATAGCGGTTAACCGCGAGATGGAAAAAACCGTAGTGCTACCTAAACCTTACAGCTTAACGAGAGTTCTAAGCTATGGCCATCAGCTATTTCTGGTCTGTAGGCCCCAGGGGTTATCAACTCTCAGTATGCATTTAAATCACAGGTTCTCGAAAAACCTGTCGACTGGTGAGAATATCAGTCAACAGGTTTAATATAGCTCGTATTTGAAAAAGGCACTGTGTAGTGGAAATAATGGACATATTAACCGCTATAACCACGAAACCGGTCGAGACAATGCGATTAAAAACAGCGAAACTGTCCGAATTTTCACAGTTTGAAGATGGATTTCAAGAGAGCAGTATGTATTGTTGTTATAATATTAAGAAATAATCCGTAGTGCGAGCGCGCTAACTAAGTTCTGTTGGTTACAAAGTCTAAGTTCTATTGCCATTTTGTAACATTTCACGCTTTTAAAATCAGTCGCGGGAAAAAACCGGAAGTGCGGCCGCTTGTTTTAGTTTTCTTGACTCCCAACATCACGCGGTTAAAAACCACGGAGGTTTAGCCGTGTGAGGCGTAAAGCTAAACTGAATTTCCATCAAATATCAAACCTCAGTTAGATACCTGACATTTTTACTTGGAGAATACAAAGACACATATTACAAAGACACAAACATATTATAATCATTCACATCGTGACGAGAATCGAACTTGCACTGGTGTAGCCACTATATTACCTTAAAACAGTTTATTGTATTTTGTAACGAAAGAACAATGTGAAGGTTATTAAATAATTTATAATACGATTGAATTAAAATATCAATTAACTTCAAACAATATTTTTGGAAAATATCATGATAGTGTAAAATATCGTTAATTATATAAACTACCCTAAATAGATTTACGAATTTGTTAAAAATATTTTAAGGTCTAAATAAATTATTTTTGCAACAGATATTTGTAAGAATTATATGGAAACAATATTATTTCACCCTTTGGTTTTTTATTGTTTGAATTAATGTTGTTTACTTGTGTTGGCTCTGATGATATATTTTTAATGAGTGCATTTTCTATAATTATGTTACTTGCACATTTGCTATATACGTTGAATGCAAATGGAGTAAATAATTTAAGAAAAATTGTGGCATGACACGCTTATATTCTATTAGAGATAAGTTAATATCCTCGATAATGGTAAGACTATATTATTTGACAAGTAAAAGTTGCATAACATATGATACCCCGGAAAATGATTGATTGCCGTATATGGATGCTTTGGTAAATAGAAAGAACAAATATCTATTCGAATATGATACGAGGGTTGCAATTTATGTATTCGGAATTGGCAACAATGGTGTTGCTAGGCACCATTTGACATATACATCGTAAAGTTTGACATTGTTGATTCTATACGTACTCAGAACGTTTTGTAATATGGATACTATTTAGGTTGTTTACTGGCGTGAAAATTTCATTTCAGTTACAAAATTTAATTAAGTGGTGAGAATTTTCGTGCGATGTTTTACTACGGTTTTTTATCTCAAAAACAGTGCATCGATAAACTCACTTCAACTTTTGCCGATAAAGCATCATCTAAAACCACTATATATCACTGGTTTAGTGGATTTAATCGTGGCTGTCGTTCGCTCACGAACAAATTTAAAGAAGGTCGTTTATAACCGGTTGTTGTGCCAGAAAACATCGATACTGTGCGCGAACTGATAAAGCAAGAACTCATAAAGTGTCATGTGACATACCGGGAGATTGAGGCAACCTGGGCATTAGCATTCATAATATTTTATATGAATATTTAGCCGTGAAAAAAGTTTGTGCGCGTTGGATTTCGCATAATTTGACAAAGGCTCGGTGTTGATTGGTGCAAAGAAATGCTCAAAAAATACAATCGTGGTGCATCAAAAGCTGTGTATAAAATCTACACCAGTGACGAATCTTGAGTCTATACGTATGAGCCCGAAAGTAAACAGCAGTCGACTGTATGGATCTTTTAAAATGAGTTAAATGAGTTTAAAATGAAAGTCCAACAAAATTGTTTGCGCACAGAAGGACTTCGAAGCAAATGCTCTCCTGTTTCTTTGGGGTAAATGGGCATGTGACTTCAGTGCCACTAGAGAATTATAGAACGGTCAATTTTGATTGGTACGCAATCATTTGTTTGCCAGAGTTCATTGAAGAAATAAGAAAAAACAACCAACGACGTAAGAATATTTTTCACCATGAAAATGCGAGCCCTCACACATCGGACCGAACAATTCAATATCTAACCAGTCAAAACATCGAATTGATGGTATCTCACTTCAAGATATGTATTTTCTAAATCAAATTAAGGTGACTAGTTTAATTTTGTTATATGGACTAATTACTTTTCTTCTCAATATAGACATTTAGAATTCAGAAATAAAATTCATTGATAAAATTGTTACACGTGAAATTTAGCATTCAAAGTAAGTTTTATAATTAATACTGAACGATAATAAAATTCAAGAGAACCTGGAAAATCAATTAAAATTTTGAAAAAGTTACAAAAATCATCTACAAGAAATATGTTAAGATTAATTTTAAATATTCCAATGGACAAAGGAATTTATGAGATTATTCAGCCAGATTGTCACAAGAAATGGTCACATTAACTAAATATAAAATATATCAATTTATCTATCTAAACAGGCATAAATATCTATCCCAGTATATAGGCGTCATTTTCCTTTTTCCAATTTTCTCTTGGGTCTTGGACAATATGTATCCATTTTGAGCCAACTTAGTTTTTAAGATCGTCCGTTCATCTCATTTGAGGCCTTTTTTATAAGATCTTTTCTAATGTATCCAGTATAAGATCGTTCTATTCCATCTTTTATCTTTCGGTCTTTCGGCAGATTTTCATTTAAGTTTTGTTATTTATTCTGAGACGTCCTTCATATCCTTTATTATATTACTAACGTTATTATGTTCTGTCTTATTTAGCCTGACGTTTAATATTTGCCTATCCATTGGTCTTTGAGTCTTCGCTACTTTATCAATATTTTCTTTTGTGAATGTCCAAATTTTGGACGCACTAAAAAATTCGGTTCATGAGAAGATTTGCTACGGGCTAGCAAATAATTCTACGACGTTCATACTCGCGCTGAAAATATATCAGATATTAACCTGCCTGCCATCCATAGAGGAAGGCAGCAGTATTTTCAGATCAAATGCTAAGCCACAAGAATTATAACTTTATTTACATACCTCGTATATCTAAAATATTAGATCATATCTATTTCACACAAATAAAATAATTATGTTTATATGTTGTCTTTAATATGTATCGTATATATTTATTTAATAATTTGAAATTTAGAATAAATAAAGTGCTGATGCTTTATCAAAATAAAATTACGAGATAACAAAGACAATTGATTTTAATTTGAAATACATTGAATATTTTCCGTAGATACTGCTCGATGGTAAAAAATGTATGTTGAATATAGCGGATACATAATCAACACGACAAATGTCTGAGAGAATTATTCATATAGAGTCCAGGCCATCTCTTTAAGTGTTTTGCAATTACGTGGAAAAAAGAATAATGAAAAATAAAAACGTGTTCCCAACAAGTTAATTAGTGGCTTTAAAAATATTCTATTTATAAATTTTGAGTGAAAAAGTTTAGTCTGACCAGGGCAGATGTAAAGAAGGGCAAACTTTTGTAATAAAACACGTGTTGAAATAATATTTTCGAATTTTGTTTTAATGGAAACTCAGTTGTTTTCAAACAATCAGGAGTGTAATTTATTGTGATAATGTTTAAAGTGTCGGATGATTATTTGAATTTAAAATTAGAGTAGGTGTTAATTTGTATAAAAATCATCGTAATTAATAATATTGTCAAATATTGTATCTATTAAAAATGTTTAAATTAGAACACAAGCTTATTTTAAAATGCTGAGAAACAAGAAAATGGCCAGTGAAAATATTCTATAACGAATTGTTTGGAAGATTTCTTTGGACAATTTCACTATTGCATAGTCCAATACGTGGGTCAATATAACGTGGGCTCTAATTTTATGGTGGTGAATAATAATAAACAGGCACCGTTGTGGAGGGGCCTATGCCAATGTCCGGACAAAAATGGCAGAAGATCTGGAGACTTTCTAAAAAGAATGGGTTTTGAATAATCTAAACAATGACGGTTTAAACTTAGCATTTTTTTTATACGAAGATTTATTTTATCTATCTGCTTACGTAAATAAGTAAAATTTTCCTCCCTTATAATATATGACATACATTTCGGAATTTTTTTTGTGTCAACTACTGTATTAACTTTTGAAAACTGGCATGACTATGAACTCTTAAAACCGTTTAACCTCCAACACAGAATAAAAAAAAAACAAAGGTTCTTATTGGAGAATGGCATGGTATAACTACCGCTAACGTATGGTAGCGGGTTTAACTCCCGCTCTCTGTGTTATATTTTTGTGAATGTTTATAGACAAGAGTGTAAAATGTGAGAAGGAATCACTATTCAGTTACGCCAGTTCAAAGTATTCTATATGTTCTGCTAATCTCGAGAGAGCTATATATAAGCACCAAATAAAGGGTTTATAATCTTGGGCGGGTATGAACCGGATTTATCGGTAGGTGATGATCGTGGTTCGAAACTCCCGCTAAGCTGTAGGTCCAGTCGCTAAATAGCCTTAGTTGGTGATGCGCCTTTAATCCTAAATCTTCACTTTTACCTTATACGAGAATATTTTGATGGTCGCGTTGAAAATTATAAATTATTTTATTTTTTATACCTTAAAAACCAGGTGTTTACAATAATCTATAAAACGTTTAGGAAGTAAGATATCGAAGAAGAAATTATTGAAAATGTAATGTAAAAATTGTGTTTTATTATATGTCGCCTATTTTGACTGTAAATGGAAATGGTCACCTGGAATAAAACATGCAACTTGATTTAATATATTATTTATTGTTGCTTAATACTAATCTTTAGTTTCCTTTAATAAATATGTTTTCTTCGACAGCTCTGTATATGGGAGTTTAGGTATTTCTAGCATCTATGCTAGATGGCTCTAGCTGTCAATATAGTTACCGTCAAAGCACATTATTGGCGCCAATTCCTTGTTGACATCTGACAAAGATTTTCAGCTCACAACAATACAAGTTTCATACTACAGTGTAGTTTGTAATAGCGTTGAACATGTCGAATTTTGCGCCTGAAAACTACGATTTTCGGACAACATTGATTTTTTACCATTTCAAGAAAGCTGCTACAGAATCGCATCGAATACTTGTGGAAGCTTATGGTGAGCATGCTCTTGGTCAATCATAGTGCTTTGAGTGGTTTAAAAAATTCAAAAGTTGCGATTTTGACGTGAGGAACGAAAAACGTGGAAGACCACCGAAAAAGTTTGAAGACAGCGAAGTGCAAGCATTGTTGGGTGAGAATGGCGCTCAAACGCAAAAACAAATCGTGAATCAATTAACTGTGAGACGAGAAGCAGTCTCTATACGTTTGAAAGAAATGGGAAAGATCCAGAAGATAGGAAAATGAGTTCCACATAAACTGAATGAAAAACAGCAGGAAAAACAAAAAACCACATGCAAACTGCAAAAAAGAAAGTCATTTCACCATCGAATGGTGAATGGCGATGAAAAGTGATATATTTTGAGAATTCTAAGTGTCAAAGGTCATGGGTAACTCCACGCGAACCATCGATATCCACTACAAAGCCAAATCGCTATGAACGGAAGACAATGTTTGGTGGGATTAGAAAGGTGTGATCTATTATGAGCTGCTAAAAAGTGACGAAACCATTAATACTGAATGCTACTGGCAAACAAATGATCGATTTGAATTATGCTTTACGTGAAAACGACTAGAATATTAAAAAAGGCAACACAAAGTGATTTTGCTTCATGTTAATGCACCATCACACACATCAAAGCTGGTCAAGGAAACGATTGAGGCAGAAATGTACGAAAATGGCTCAAGGACTGGTTTGCCTCAAAAGAGCAACAATTTTGTTTAAACTCGAAGAGATTTACGACTAAACACCAAATCACTTTTTTGAAGTTCTAGACGCACGTTTCGCTTCTGATGTCATCAATGATTTAATCTGAGATTAAATCATCTCCTGATGAAGCTAACATGGTTAGCGAAACGTGCGTCGAGGAGTTCAAAAAAGTGATTTGGTGCTTAGTGGTAAATCTCTTCGGGTTTACTGTTTCACACCGAAGGTTCCAATAAAAGAATTGAACAATTTTTTTGTCGTGGCAATCACAAATTGTCAGGCAGGTGGGAAAAATCTATAGCTAGACATGGGCTATACTTCGAATAAAATATTCTTTTATCATTTTCATACAATAAACGTGTATTTTCTATACAACAATTCCGATTTCATATTTACATAATTGGTACTTTCATATTTGCTATCATTAACTTTATTAATTTTTATTAAATTTGTAATAAGGTAGGAAATGTTGTACACCTTTATAATTAAAATAGTCATTCTGTTATAGATAGGTAGATAGATTATAGAATTACAATTATATCCTCCTGCAAATATATGGTTTATCATTGGGATGAACTAAAAAATAACGTTTGTAAAGCAGCAATTAGAGAAGATTTAAAATATATTTAATTAAATACTTAAATAAGAACTACTCAAGTTTTAAATATTTTTTTAAAATGATTAAGAACATTTAGTTTTTTTAATTAACCTAAAAAAACTTATTTTATTGCATAAAGGTGTATTCGTTGATTAAATGTCCCTATAAAACGATTGGAATGAAATATTCATTCATCATTTCTGTTACTCCTATACGTTACATTAGAGTGTAGAAATATTGTAGGAATTGCAATGGATTATTATACTGAATATTAAAATTGGCGTTAAGAAATTATATCTCAGATAATAAAAAAAATTATCTTTCAGTAATCCATTACATCTATTTCTTGTTTTTTTTTTGGTTATAATGTTGTTAAAAAGTTTGTAAACTATCATGTTATTGCCAGGCAACCGTTCATGACAAGATTATTTTTTATCTTAAAGTACGGTACCTATGATTCATACAAGATGTCCCATAAGAAAGTCTCTTTTTCATTAGCTCACTGCGCAAACGTAAGAACTGTGACGGACGCGAGGTCAATCGATAGTCCCGCGTTTACGAATTTATTCGGTATGGAGCTTTTCTCGGGAGTAGACAGTGCGTTTTATTTGCGAGAATTTTACAAAAACAATGATTCGATGACTGTTGCGCAGAAAAAGTTCTGCAGTCAACGTGGTTTGCGTAACATTAAACATGCGCCAAGTGTTCTCCTCGTCAGGAAATGGGTTAAGAAGTTTAAAGAAACCGGTTCAACTGTGGACAAATGTAAGTCTGGGTGAACAAGGTTATCACGAAGTGACAAAAATGTGGAAATGAAAAATATGTCCAATCGTAACAATCCGGACCTTTTCGTTCGTAAGCGAGCGCATGCTTTAAATGTGCCTTGATCATCACTGCACCGCATTCCGCGCAAGGACTAAAATTTACACCCATATCAAATTCAATTAATGCAAGAGTTAAAGCCCTAAGATGCCGATCAGATGCTTCAATTTGGTAATCAGGTATCAGCGTTTTGCAACATTCAACATCATATTGTTTTCAGATGAGGCACATTTTCATCTCAATGGTCATGTAAATAAGCAGAACTATCATTAATGGGGTGCAACGAACTCGATGCACAAGCAACAAAAACCCCTACATTTATCTAAAGTCATTGTATGGCTGCAATGTCAGCGCGAGGAATAATCGTAGTTTTTTGAAGTCCGCAGGGGACACGTAGTTACCGTCAATTGAGAGCGTTATGTGGAAATATTGGACAATTTTTTAGGAACCTGAACTGCAAAACTGTGCTGGTTATAATCAAAGAACATGGTTTCAGCAGGACGGAGCAAGTCACACACTTTCAACACGTCTCTACCATGAGTTCGAGAAATTTTCTCAAACAAATTAATCTCCAGGAGAGGTGACATAAATTGGCCTCCACGTAGTTCTGATTTGAGCCCTATTGACTTTTTCTTGAATCCATGAATTTCGGAAGAAAATTTGTGCGTAAATGGTTCCGAAAAACCTTTCGCAGGATCAAAAAGTCAACAGAAGATAAATATTTCTTGATTGTTTGACGCGGATTAAAAATGACGGATGAAAAATGAATGATTGAAAATGAATCATTTTCTCAAAATGTAACGTTTTTGAAATAAGCCAGAATGAGGAAATAAATAATCCAAACGATGCTGATTTGCTTTTTGATAGTCAGGGTATCATCCATAAGGAATTTGTGCCTATAGACCAAACGATAAGATAGCATTTTTACCGAGAGGTTCTTGAAATACTTTGAAAAACGGTCATTCGAGTGAGACCGAACATCAAGAACACTTGGATGCTGCATCACGACAATCTGCTTTGGCACACAACGATTTCTGTTAACGAGCTTTTGTCAAGTAAAATCGTCACTGTGGTTCCGTGGTAACCAGACTTGAGTCCTTGTGACTGATTTATTTTTCCAAGATTGAAAATGTATCTCAAAGAACACTATTTTGGGATATTGCATAACATTGAAAAGGCTTTAACCGACCAGCTGAATTGATTCCATTATCTGGGTTCCACCACTGCTATGAAGAGTGGACAAATCACCTCCAGCATTGTGTGGCTTCCCAATGAAATAATGTAGGATCGTAATGTCAATTACGATTCGTAATATCTCATTTCTTTATTTCCACGCCACGTAAATATTGATATTCAAATCCTTTGGAAATATTAATAATTATACTTGATAAAAATTGTATAATTTTAATAAAAAATCTGACATTATTTTTGGTTATTTTATTAGTTAGTAAAAAATACATATTGAGCGTAAAATTAGCGTTTAAATATTGAAAAGGAAACTCTAAATATTTTTAAAAGGGACGAGTTAAATCGACTTCGACAAATTTTAAATAAATTCCTGACATTTTGTATTATGGTCTTTATCATGTTCTGGTAAAATTGATATAAAGTTGGGGGATAAGGCAAATTTAAGTTATTTGCTTCCCATAAAGTTTTATCGGTTCGAAAGTTTACAGTGGTTATGAATTTTTTGATAAGTAAAATCGTCCAACTTTCTAGCACCAACGTTGTCTAACATCATTCTATCGAGTTAAATAAATTTCATTGATAAAAAGATGATTTTTTAAAATTGGGTAATTTAATGTTTTTTAGTAAATGTGTGTTAATCAATTTCAAAATGTTAAGCAATTATATTAAGGGTTGTTTGAATATTAATACTCAAATGTCAATCAAAATGGAAATATATTAAATACATACATACATACTTATTATTACTAAAGTTATAATACAATTTACACCTATCGTCTCCAATTAATTCGGCCTCCCTTGTTTGTGGATATTCAGTTTGGTCCGCAGTGTTTTCATTCACGCATTGAGCTTTTCCCTTTACATATGTGAATAAAGGGTTTCTATGCTTGGGTTAACTTCTTAGGCCAACGTTGTTAAGTATTTAAGCTACTTTGCTATTTAGATATTTGTGGAGCTTGTTCTCATGGATGTTGTGATTTCCATTATTATCCTGGTGACTGTTTCTACATCAGGATCCCAATGAACTGGTGTTTGTAAACCTACATAGCACTTTCTTTGTTGAGTTGATTTAAAAGTTCGTTCCTTTTTTTTGAAACTTAAATCGTATTATCTATTGCAATGTACATCACATCCATTGGAACTAATGCCATGCGGAAAGATGTCTTAAAGAATTATTTGAAGGTAAATTTAAGTTAAAAGAAAACTTTTGAATGGATGAAACCAAACCATGTTGAAAAAAGAACATCTGTAACAGGCTTGGTAGATGTACAGTGTGTCGTATTTATGATGAAGACATCCCAATATTTTCGCTATTTAAAGGGATACAGATTTGAATTTTTGCACAGTGATACAAGTTGATGGGTCACATTTTTTAAGATACTCAACTGAAATCGGAATTTTAAACTCAGTCTACTATGAATTCACAAACAGGGTCAATTCTCGATATTTTACTTGGCGTTAGAGATATCTAAAAAAAATGATTAGAAAAAGTTGTTTAGAATAATATTCCTTCAAATAGCGACAATAGGGTGTTGTCTTCATCTTAAATTCGACACACTATAAAAATGAGGACATACATATATGTTAAAACTATTTGAAATAATAATTGATTGATTTTTTCTTTGCTTTGTGATAGTTAATTTTTAAATCCACTAATTTATAACAAACTAATTTTAACTTTGTTATCTATCATATTTTTACGTTCCTATAAATTTAATTTCCTACCCAATGTAACATTATCAAACAAAGTTGTGTTTGATTTATTCCATTTTTTTTTTAAATAATTCGCGAAGGCAACCTTATGCAATTCTATAGAATTTTGATAGAGCTGCTTGATGAATTGCTTTTTTTTTCTCTGTAGGATTTCTTCGCTCTAACATAAGTAAGAGATTTGATTTTTAAGAGTAGATTCCTGTAGTAAGAAGTAAATAACCTCTTCTCTCTATCTGAAAACAATTAACATTTAGTTAATTTGTTAAAGTTCGTAAATTAATATTGATATTTGAAAGATTGAGACTGTTATGAAGGTAGATGAGTATAGGAACCTGAAACCAGTACCAAGAGTCAATTGTGTATCCAAGAATGTAATGGTACTGACATAATTAAAATCTAGAATTGATATTTGTCTTGAATTATTCCAAGTGATAGTAGTTTATTTCAATTTTCATTGGATTTACAAAAAGAAATAAAAAAAGATTTGTCAGTTAGCTGTAAGCAAAACGAGTCTATCTGCAATACGTATACATATAAGGAAGTAGAAATTACACAAGAAAAATCTTTCATTAAATATTTGTGATATCCATCAAGTAGAAATCAATATAGTCCAAAAATCCTCATTTATTTAAATAATGTTCTATTTCATATGTACAGATTAGTAGTTGGAATGGGAATTTTTCCTTATCGGATTATCTGGAAAGTTCATAGGATTTTTTTTAAGAGAAAGAGAAACGCTAATAGTTTATATTATTATATATTTAATCTATGATGTAATTACCATTATAATTTACTACTTTTGCAATGTAGTATTGGTCTATAATGTGTTTTTGTTAAAAATTGGCATGTTTATTGTTTTGTTTTTCACCTCTTCTTTCGTTTTAAAACATGTCCCATTTTAATAATTTTGGAAGCAGCGGGATAGACGGTAGTCCGACAGTGCGATATCTAGCGTGAGGCAATGAATTGAAAAATGTTCCCGGATTCTGATTAAAATATATTTTCCTTCATTATCATGATGAAACACGGCGCCTTTCTTGTTTGATAGTTCTGGTCGGTTTTTTTTTCAATTACTGCCTCCAACAAATATAATTCTAAGCAGTAGAGGTCAGTTGATGGATTGGCAACATGGAAGAAACTCAAAGTGTAAGGATCTATTTTTAATCACCAGTTACGATCCGCTACAGATATGGAGTCTCAGAATTTTGTTTCAGTACAAGATCGCCACGAAGAGATTCGATCCAGCAGATTTCGCTTACTAAATTTGTGACAGATCTACACATCGTATCGGAAGCTCTATTCATTTCCTTGCAGATGGTGAAATACTGTCGATTTGCTAATGTTTAACTTATCTGCTATTTCACGAACCATGGTGCGTGGATCTTATGCTTCCTTGCTTGATTTATGGCCAGAGCAATGCCGGTCTACCATATATAAATCACCCTCCTGAACTGATCAAACCACTTTTACACGACGGTCTTCTCAAAAGAACCCTCTCATATACTGTGGAAATCTTGCTTTTTGTTTGCAGAGCTTTGTTGTCCTTTTTGGAGTAAAAAAGGATAATGTGGTGTGTGTGCAAATTATCGACCGACATTTTCAATTTGAATCCACTTCACTAACTGAAGACAAATCAAAGCGAATCTGAACGTAAACATTGTAGAGCAACTAACCCCTAGATAACCAATTATATTTTCTGATACTGAACAGTACATTGCTCAGACTAACAACCTATTGGACAGCTTAAAAATGTCTTCACTATTTTTGTTTATAAAAGAGAAAAAAAAATACATTCCATTACAGTTAATTTATTAGAGTAAAACGCTCTGATAGAAAATAATTGAGATTGTATAATTTGATTATTGAATAGGTTAGAATTGTATTATAAGAATACTTAATAATTCCTTGCATTACACAGGTCAACAAATTTAAACTTTTTTGGGGTAACATTGTTTAAAATTTGTGTATATGAAGTATTTTGTAGTCCTAAATCTAAAAATGATAAACTAATTACTGTAATTAATTACTGAGTTTTTTTATTACAGGGGATCGATGTTGGGGAAAAAAGGAGACGACATATTTTTATAACCTAATATTTATTTAATATAAATATGTAAAACGTGTTAAATCTATGCAGAGGGATTACTGAGGATTACGTGAATAAAAAATATATTTCATGAGATGTCATACAGCAACAAAAGCTTTCACCTTTTCCTCTTGTATTATGAACCATTATTTCTTTATAAAAACCAGCAGTAGACCATAGTAGTACATAGATGGGTTCCGGCGTCCTTGGTACATTGCTTCCATTGTCCTGATGTCCTGGTGAAACCTCTCTCCTTGTTCGTCGCTTACTGCACACAAATTTTCCGGAAATATCCGAGTTAAGGTGTAAAAAAATGCATTTTTTAGGACATGCGACACTCTAGTATTTCATGGGCTTTCAAGAGTTCATCTATGACGGTTTTATAGTTTTCATCTTTATGTTTGCCCAGAAATCCTTACAAAATTCTTACAAGCTGCCAATCCCTTTTCAAGTTCA
Source organism: Cosmopolites sordidus (assembly GCA_031761425.1). Lineage (NCBI taxonomy): Eukaryota > Metazoa > Arthropoda > Insecta > Coleoptera > Curculionidae > Cosmopolites > Cosmopolites sordidus. The sequence goes on from JARFXV010002256.1 coordinate 154,459, forward strand.
ATAAATTGATCTTAAAAGATAAAAGATAGGCTTTTTTAACTTCCTCGGATATAGATCTAGCTTGTGACTTTAAAATGAATCTTTGGCATATACAACAAAACTCATCCTCTAGATTTTTGCAAAATCGACGACTAGAAATTTCCATTTTATATAAAATCGACTTAAACACTGTACTGTAAACCAGACACACTAAAATATAGAAAACAATAAAACTGTCCTTAAATGTTCCTAGAATACTGTGGAAATACTCCTTCTACGGTGTTGTAGTAATTCCTACATTGTATAGTTCAAAGTGAGGTACAAATAATTTGATCCCAATGATCTCATGATATAAAGAAGAAGCAGGTACTAGAAAATGGGACGTATCAGGCTATTTTTGTGAAAAAGTGTTTTAATAACTACCTAAATAAAACGAAAAAAAAGCATTCTCATCAATGTTACAAAAATCATGTTGACCTGTGTTATATGAATTTTTCCAGTATATATTTTGTAAAACAATGAATATATTCCTATTAGTTCGCATCGTGTAATAGGCAAGTGTA